>JAAAKL020005349.1:0-15472 GCA_010016065.2 Carybdea cf. marsupialis auct. non (Linnaeus, 1758)
ACAAATTGGAGCAACTTTTCCCTCCGTCAATGATAACAGATGCTAAAAAGTTCGAATTTAAATTTGCTAGAGCTGTTTATGCATTTATTGTAAGCATGAAGACCTTGAAATTCAATTTATTCTGTTTGTGCAGTTCATACAAAGTTATGCAACCGGTGAGCGTTTAGCAGTTATTCATGTATTAGAAGGTAGAGGTGTGGGGTGGTCACCAAGGAGGATGTTTTAATCTCCCATTATTATGACTTCGCGGCAGCAATAACAGCATGAGCCGTTAAATACATGTAGTGGCCTAAGTCACACGACAAAAATCACTACGAACAGCATTAAGTTGAAGTCAAGTCGAATCTGTGTAGCAACTGGGGATTTACAAGAAAGATGAATACATTTTACAAAGAAAAAGGAACAATGATTAGGAAATGACGTTAAGAGCAATTAATTTACATTTGTATAGTATTGTCTATGCTACTATGCTAATGACAACTATGAGTCACCACAGAGGTCTCCAATACCCCTGGCCTGACAGTAATGGCTTTGCCAGCCGTTCTGCTGGAAGACACTCCTCTAAATTAGGTGTTGCATTTATTATCTGCCATGTCAAGTTGAAGAAGGTCGGGGGGCAGATCAATGTAAGCCCATTTCATGGTACTCGTTGGCGCTGTCGGGACGTACCATTAGTGTCCCAAGATTGTTTCGCCATTGATTGGGGTACAGTATTACCAAGTGGTTGCCCAAGTCGTGTTTCTTCGTATTGGTTCCCCTCTGCACGGTAGATTTCCAAAGTCAGGCATTGTGCAGGAGGAGATATTGCTTCCGATTTTGCAATGGAATTTACAGCGCTGCCCCAGACCCTCAATCTTACGCGATTTAGTGATTACCGGAAGTTTGGATATCTGGGGCTCCATATGAAGGTTTTTTTGGAAACGAGCTCATGTAGAATATCGTCCCCATGTTATGTTTGGAGAATGCAACACATTTTCATGGTGAGTGCAGTGTCTTAATGCTTGTCGTTCAGGCTGTTTGTACAGTTCTTATCTTAAAAATAAAAAGTGCAAGTAAAATCTTATTTGTTTTCAACATGACATGAAAACATGGTGGACCACAACTGTGTTGATTAGATTAGCTCGTCTCATTTTATTTCGCAATACTGAGATCAGGCTGTTAGTGAGTAGCTATCAATTTAACTCGATTTAAAAAGCGTCGATCTGTATTGTGACATCTGGGTTAGCATTCCGGGCTTTACACTGATCCGACAACCGAATGTACAAGCGTAAATAATGGTATTTTAAGTCATAGACATTTGATTTTACTTGTTTCAGGCTTGGCTGAAAATCCTGTCTGAAGACCTATTGTGATTGCATCAAAAGGCATAGAAATCGAGTGGAGGTAAGTGGCCAAGTATTACTGTGAAGGTGAACTTTGTCTTGAAGTTATTTGCAATTTTCAAACAGAAGTCTGGCTTGTGTCCTCGGTACGTCTGGTGCGAGAAACGTTTAGCCTTGTAGGTTTGTTAATATGGAATGGTGACACAACACAATGATGCTCGTTGGCATGGATAAATGTAAGGTTGTTTACATAAGAATTTCATCGAAGCACATTTTTAAGGAGGGAGCATTCGCACATGAACACAGTGAACAAGATCTTACAACTTTCTGTCTGCTTACGTTTGATATGAGATTCTTTGATAAACATTTAAACGAGGTCCAAAATAAACATATGCTGTCGATGCTACAAACTAGGTAATGTACTAGGTATAATAGTAAAGAAATACTGAGGGGAGAGGGGGTTAACTCAGTTGTACGCACTAAAGGTATGTAAACATGCGGGCTATTTGAAATAGCCTCGTATTAGGTGCTTGCATAACTGTGGTGCAAGAACTGCCCCCCAGACGTGGCTCATAGTCATGTCGGGGCTCGTCCTTCCTTTGAAAGATGTGGATCCCTGTACCCGAGAAAGTAAAAGGCCTACATTTTTTTACAAAAACTCATACTACAGAAAGCACGTACAAGACTGAAAAGAATCCGGGATTGGTTGTAGTTAGAATTCGTTACTGGGTACGTCACTGTGCCATATTCTAGAATACTAACAGTATACCGTCAACTCGCTACTAGAAGCAAAAATCATTATCTTCTGAACAGGCCCATAACTGTAGGGGGCAGGAGGAAACAGTGGCCTCTTGAGATTTTCGATCTTACTTTAAGCCCACCCCTCTACTAAACTCAAGAGAAAACGGCCTAGTTTGCTCTGCCACGCGGAGTAAAGTTCACCTTTGATCATTCCACTCTATTCACGAATACCGTGGCCATATATTTGTGAAAAGGTACTTGTACAGCAACACAAGTATGTGTTATTGGATACCTTTGGAACATTACTTTCGTTCACTACCATGCCTTGCTTTTCCACGGTATCTAGAGCTAGGATGGTGACATCACAACAGAGTCTCATGGAAATCTTGTTGTTGTTCTTGTCGTTGTTCTTGTTGTTGTTGTTCGTGCCTTTGACCACACCTAGAAAATTGACGTGGCCACATTTTTTATGACCTTTGCGTCAGCATCACTCTTAATTATTATTTTACTATTTCGACATGGCAAGGGATTATCTGTCTGGAGTGGTTGTTTGCACTTTGTACTACACTTTGAATATTCCACCCTAAGACTCTAGACAATATTACTATGAATTTACTAGATGGCGCCGAGCTATATTTCATGTCTATTGATGCCCCGACCCCCCTATATAGATAAAATTGTTTCAGGACGTTTATATGCTTTACGTCGTACCCTTAGGCGGATTCTAAGGAAGGTTTTGCTTATGTTTAAGTAATGGAAGATAAAAATGTTCTGTTGAGTGTTACTGGAGTATAAGATCATCGGAAACTTATGCGAGGAAAAGGGTTAGTCCTTGCGCACATGAGTGGAAAAGGGGAAGTAGAACTCCTGGCAGGGAAGGAAAGTTACAAATAAGTCAACTGTGGGTCAGATTTGGATGAAATGTCAGTTAATAACAATGAATTCTTACCAAAACAAAACTTTAAAGAAAAGGGTGAAATCTGTCTTCTACAAAGAATGTTCCCTTTTCGACCTTTTTTCGATCTTAAAAAACCTTGTGAAGCCAGTAGCTGCGTCACGTGGGAAGAAGGGGCACAAGTCAAATCACTGGTCAAATTTTTTAATTAGCCCAAATCTGATTAGAGGATTGCGGTGTTGAATTTGAAGTGAATTACAATAACCACGACAGTGACCACGCCCTATTTTGCGTATCTAAATGACCCCCCCTTTTTTTAGACTAGTGCCGCAACTGCACGGGGGCATTCGTTTATGGGAATGTCTCAGGTCGGGCTTTTCAGGTCGAAGCGCTTGTATTAAATATTTTGAGGAAAGAACTCTATTTCAAGCACTAAACCATACAATATCTATTGTTGTGTCGTCTTTAGAAAAAGGCGTATATAGGTATGAACGAATTGGGGCTTATTTAACGCTTAGGGTTTCATCGCTGCCGTCTCAGCCAAATAGGAAGCGTATTAGAATCTTGTCTATACGGAAGATGCCTTACGTGAAGTAGGCAGCTAAATTAGATGTTTTTTCGGAATTATGGCCCAAACTCTGGTACCTGTTATGTGTACCCCCCCCTAACTGCATACTCGCGTCCTTTTGAAATCTAGGTTGACCTGAGACTTTCCATTTGAAGGTTTACGATGTTTGATTAACGCTCCATCCACTTTAAACTGAATCAAATCTGAATGAGATTGCAATCCTAGTTTGTTTACATTCAGCATGTATGTTAAGGGGACCCCTAGAAACGTAGCGTTTCTTAACAGGATCCATTAAGCACTCAGCTGGAGTCATGAAAATGAAGTGTTCCAAATGTGTGCAACTCATTCACACTGCTGCAGTTGTAATGGAAACGATACTCACTGGACACAGCTGATCGTTTATTTAAGGAAAGGAATTTAGATAGTTTTTGTGAGCCATCCTTGTGACATGAGCATAAACTGATTTTACACTAGTATCAAAAGTTGATGGCAATATAACAGTGGGCAATAGGTGCCACGTTACGAAGGAGCAGATGGTATTTCTAGCCCCGTCAGCTGCGGTGATAAGGTTCGTGACAGTGCATTCTTTCATTCGGCAGGTTAACACATATTTTGCTAAACGTAGGCCTTGGATGGTTTTTACTGTGCATAAGTCATTGCTGTTACTCCTTGTTTATTTCAGATCAAGCACAGGATATCCAGTCAGTTCATTTAAATCAGAGATAATAAAACAGTTTTAAAATCTGTTTTATTATGTTTAAACTAAGTAAAAATGTTTAAACTTGAAAAGTAACATTGGTCAAAAACAGTAATATGGTTATCCGCCTCCAGATTCTATATTTGTCTAGAATTTTAAAATTCTGCCGCGCCCACTCCCTCATTAATCTTCCATTCCGTCCTACTTACAAGGTAGAGTAAGCCCAAGACATTTCAGTGTTGCTTAAACTTATACACTAGGTGCTTTGAATGACATTCAGACCATCTTTATACCACTAGCATGGCATAACATTAGCCTACTGTGACTGTTTGGTATCTTGCAATAAAAAGGCATGATATTTAATCGCCATGTATGGTTTGTTACATCAAGCGTTGTTGCCGTATGAAATGGTAAACAAAATATTTTATTCTTTTTAATGCCCCTATATCAAGAACATGCAAACTTTGTATAGAATTTTGAAACGTCGGAACTGTGATTCAAAATGGCAATGTATGTTCTAAATGCTGTCAAGTCCAAATGAAATTCCGCTAAGCCTTTGGTTTTACACTTTAAAATACGGTTATAATTTTGCTCAGGGGGGGCGGTAGATGATAGAAATTTCTCTCAGGAGGGGCGCCGCCCCCCTCGCCCCCTCTCAGCTTCGTGACCGAAGAGACAGCAGACCATTTAGTGATATTAATTGTTAGTAGTGTGGAATGATATTCAAGGTTGGCTAAACTGTCATGGACTTGGTTGACCATAATGTATAACCTCCGAGTCTTTGTCGCCAACATAAACTTCAAGTATGCTAAATTCCTTTGCACTAAGTTTATCTGTCAATGTTTTGATAATACAACAAGTACAGGTCACACGCAGGGAAACGTTTTATCTAATAAAACAATTAAAGAAGATAGCTTGTACATTCATCTGTTTGTTTGAACAAATCAAATCTAACGTTTTGAGGACCGTAGGTATATTAGCCAACCAGACATTGATAGGGATCTGTGAAACAACTTAAATTCTTGTTGTAATTTGACTGAAATTAACTGCCTGCATCAAGTCTGTTTGCTCATAACTGTCTGAACACAAATTAGTTCAGATAAAGCCACAAAATGCATACTCAATTCAAATCATATTCCTTTCCGGATGCAAGGAGATGATATTTTAAAGCCTCCGTTCAGACACCATCTTTGCTAAGTAGCACTGTAAATTTTGTCAGATAAGGAGGACGACGATAAGAAAAGTTAGTCGGTTCTTCACTGAAGTTTGTACAGGAAGCCATATCACACAGATGTCGTATCATGTAAAATACCCTTCTTGCATTTTCGATATGGCCATCACTTATTGTCTTGTTACCTCCTAAATACGATAAGAGCATTAGCCCCTAATTTACATCGATTGATGATTAGGTTAGATTTTGACAGAATATGTTTAATGTTTGATAGATTTAACACATCTGCGCTTGTGATCTTCATAGAAAGTCCGCCTCACTTTTTTGGCTGGAGATGACATTAGGTCAATGTGAATGAAAAAGCTCGTCCTTGATGTCACCCATTACCATCTCATTTCGAAGTGATAATTCAGTCGATAGAGCACCCTTTCGTCCTGAATATTGTCACTGTTGTGTAAGCTTTAATATCTGTGTAGTGCAGGAAAGAAGGAGGGGAGCATGAAGGGCATGGCACTCCAAAATTTTGATTTCTAAGTTTTTACCTGTCCCTCGGCGAAGTGCACACTATATTTTTGGCTCCTTGTGTTTGCGGTCGTTTAAATAATTCAATAAATATACCTGAGTTTAAACATCTGTACATAGGAAAGGCTTATTTAGCTGAACTAGGAATAGCAAAAGCCCAAGGTGTTGCCCTTCTACCACAAACATTGAGAACTGGTAGAAGAATATGGTCTGTACTTAATGTAGTTTATTTGACCTCCATCCTTCTTTTCGTGAAGTGTATTCTGACTTATCACGGAGAAGAATGAAGTAGAAATTATAAGAAATTAAATAATTTTTTGTAAAAGCAGCATAAAATGGCATTGCCTGAAGGTAAAACTGCACATTCCCGACATGTGCTCAACCCGCTGATCACCAAAAAAGACTGGGTCGAGTTTCTCGTTGCTTCCAAAAGGGAAAAAGTGTGGTCATGGATACCAGTCCCCATAAGTTAAAATAGCGCGGGAGCGGGAGGGTCCGCCATGTTACGTAACATTGTTTGCAAGCTTTATGTGATGAGGACTGAAATGGCGTTTAACGACTGAACTTACTTTGAGGCGAAAGATGCTCTGTCCAGTGTTTTTAGCGATACGTGGTTCTACAAAGTTAGGTGACCGAAAATCCCAATCCCGCGCCGCCAGATATCTACAGAACATGCTCAGTCCTACACAATTTCGAAGACCAGCCCCTCTGCGGCATGTGACGTAACAGTGGATTGTAATCAGGCCCTCTATCTGTCCAAAGACCATTGACAGTTACAAAATATCAGTGACGATAAGAGGATTAAAATAGTCAGTTTTCGAACGATTCTAAAAGAAAAGTGTTGCAACCGGTTATAAACCAGCAAACCGCGCATTCACAGCGAGTGTTCTATCAACGTGACCCACGATTATAAGATGTTCCACTTCGCTTCTCACAATATTAGCCCCTAATCTTGAAGAGCCTGGTCTCAAAACTTGGTTAGCGAGCTGCGCATTCATGGCGAGTGTTTTATGAACGTGACCCACGATGATAAAATATTCCTCATTGCTACTTACAATGTTAGCCCCAAATCTTGAAGAGTCTGGTCTCGAAACTTGATTAGAAGGGAATATCAATGTCCGCCGGTGCAGGTATCGTGGTCTTGTTTTTTCGATGAGCATTAAGGCTACCAGTGTAAGAGAATGCCGGCTACAAATACTGCATTACTTGTTTTTTCTCATGTGTAATTACCCGTCACATACCAACATCTACTCTTGAATACTCACGTAGTCAGTGATATACTTGCCGTATACGTATCACGTTAGGTGACAATAGAGCCCAGACCTTGTTAAACCCTCTCAAGAATTTGGCCTGGCTCTAAGTTATACTAGTTCATGCTTTCAGTGCCCACGGATTCACAAGCAAAATCCAAAATCAAAGAGCCCCTCCCAAACACCACTGTTATCCTAGTGTACCCAAGCCGTAGCTCTAATGAGTGCTTTACTTTTAGATGGTATAATGGGCTGCAGTAGAAATCAGCCAGGGCTAGGAATAGGCGCTGGCACTCGTAAATACCAATGCAATTGCCAAGGCTTTTATAAAAACCACAGGCAAATGTTTTGGGACATTTTTTGTTGATTAGATGTATCTTATTATCGTAAAAATATATGTGGCCCCCACAAGTCCGCCTCAATTAGCGGTGTTGAAACTTAGCATTACTGTTTACGAAATTAGACTTGCGACGGAAAATTCTAGGAAACGTTTTAGGGACAGAAAATATATTACTTTCGCACCGTTCCAGAGAGATTGCTGACGATGTATTCCTCAACGTCCATAGAAAATGCCGATGCTAGTTTTCCTAGATTTTAAGGGCTGGAGATAAACCTTGTCTGCAATTTTCAAATTCCTCAAGTAGAGTGATCTGTCATTACAACTCTTTCAAATATAACATCGTGTAAAAAACCAGCTTATCCGTTTATTGATTAACATTATCCTCTGAAATCCACTTCCATAAAATGCCGCTGGGTGGTATATCCTTGCTGTAAGAATCAATAGTTTACAACTGAGAAACAGGAATAGATCTATTCAACTATTGATGCAGACTTTAAAACAGAAGTCTGACTTTATTGTCTATCATCCATTACCAAGTATCTTGATCTTGAATCGATTCTATTCCAAATACAGATCGTTTTCTTGTATATGAAATACAATGAAACTAGGCTGTGATTTGATGTGAATTAGAAATATTTGGTTTAGTATGAAGGATAGGAGGATTTTTAAGACAACTTTTGGATAATGCTATGTCCCCGTGTAACAGCCACTATCATCGAAGAACTTTTTGGTATTAAAGAGGGCATTGATTAAATCGAGGAAGAAACGTGTTTCAATAGCTAAGTTGTTCTAACCGCAGTTGACATGTTAAACAGGGTATGTAGATCTTGATAAATTATAGAGGGGCATGTCTGTCTGTCTATTTGTTAGTCTGTCCGTCTGTCTGTTTGTTTGTCTGTCTATTCACATGTTATTTGCACGTAGTTGATTAGATCAACCTAAAATGTACAAACCAGTATAATCTCAGGGGTTGGTTTCGTCAGGCTACGAGGTATGGGTGTGGCCATTATGCTATCTTTGTTAATTAGTGTTCTAGGTAAAAAATTAATGTGAGGAATAAAAACTGTTCTAAGAAGTTGATTTCCAAGTGTTTGTGGTTTTAGTCCTGCTAGTATGGGATTGTATTTAGTACAACTTAAAGCCGTATTAACAATAGACCCATATGGGTTTACATTTTGCGATATTTCACGCCGGGCGAAGCTGGCACCCCCGCCTGTACTTTAGAAATCTTGATATATTAGCATCAGAGACGGGCTGAAGAGAGCCCAGACGGTCACTTTAAAGCGTAATCTTTCCTATTTTGTCAACTTTGTAAACTTTACACACGTTTACAAAACGGCGTCTCTACATACACGTTTACGGAGGTTGTATGTATCAAAGATGATTAAACAAAGTTAGAAGCATGTCTATTCTTGAACTATTATTGTTGTCTTTTTCTGCAGTTTCTCAAATACACGCCAGAGTTTCCTTTTACTTGTCACATCCGTTAACTCATTCATGTTGAGCGTTGTACAAATGTAACTCTATTACCCAAGATTGGAATTCTATTTTTGTTCTCTACCATCGCTGGTCACATGAAAACTTCCATTCCAAATTTGGTGCACAATGAGAAAACTTTGCAATTGTTGTAAGAAAAATTGTTAAGCTAGATACGTAAGTTTATACACAAGGTAAATATTATGTACATTTCAAGCACGCCTTATGGTGCCTCTCATATTTCGTCATTTCTTCCACATAGTTCAAGACATACCTTGAATGTCTGATAAGGTGACATTTGGCCTAAGGTACAGTGGTATTGCGCAAAATTACATTCCACTCGTACCTTTTATATTATTATCTTACCTATCCCAAACGTATTTATAGGGTTTATCTTTATTTACGTACTTCATAGTTTTATACCCTTTAAATATTTGGTTACTCGTTGACAAACGTATTTGGAAATGTAGATTTCATCAACCATAAAAGTCATTAGGAGGAAAGACGCCCAAAAGCAAAATGTTTTCTCACATTTCAAAGTAAGATCACCTTGTTGCAACAGAGGGCATTCATCGATTAATTGGAACGCCTTGAGGTTCAATACACCTTGAGTATTGCTTAGAGATCTTACTGAGCAATTTGTATACGCTCTTTCAACGCATTTTGTAAGACATGTCCGGTGGCATTGTTACGAGACTCCAGGTTACAGAAGTACAACGTTATTCAGTTTGACTACATGTAAACGCTTGAAGCAGTTGGGAAGACTTCGATAAGAATTTATTTTGATAAGGGGAGCAGATCTGATCCCTGTATGGTGCTTGGTATTACTACAAATAAAAATGGCAATGTCGTAAGTAGAAGTGGCGGTACGGTGTTAACATTCAAGGAATACGTAAGTATTCCTCTATTCTACTGATCCGTAAGATTTATAGAAAGATGTCTAGAAACAATTTTGCAACAGGTTGCAATTAAACCAAGTATGTACGATGGATATTCATCAACGCTCTGTCTCGCTTAGAGTTATGGATTGTTTGTTGAAAGTTATTTATTTTGCGATACTCGCATTTACGTTAGAACAGCTACCCCCATGTTGGCTAGTATATTTGTTACCATGATTCAAATTATCATCGAAATTGGCATTATGGCCGATATACAAATAGTACATTTTCACGCTCCTTTATCTCCTAATGCTACATGCATGAATATATAGTTTGCACGATGTTTTCAGTCCATAGGAACATGTTGTTGGCATCCAAGCAGCCGTCACTGAATGTTTAGTCATTCTTACTGTAATAAAATTTTAACGTTTATGTTTGTTTGGAAATGTACGTTGTTGAATCTATCATTAAGCTTCAAATTACCGTGCAGTAAACACACTTATGTTGCAGTCCTTACGGTTGAGAAATGTATTTGTGTTTTTTCTTGATAGGTGACATTCACGGTCACCTCTTCATTAGCGTCAAAGCTGACGTCAGCATTGGTTTATGTAATGTCACTGTTGATTTGGGGCTATTAAAGCGCAAGGCACGTACAGCAGCCATGGAACTTTAAAAATATTGCTCTATTTTTATCGCAAGGACGTTCAGGACGTAAACTATCGAGTCCTGCGCAAGGCTACGGATGACCTGATGCTATTGCAAAGGAAGTTACTGTCTTTTTCCCGTCATAACATTTTAAACTGCTCCTGAGTAATTAATCTCCACTTAAATGAATAGTAGCTGGCAGGCTTGCGCATTCGTAAAATGCTGGTCTCAACGTTGTGAACTGATCCATATAATAGATCCCCAGCGTTATGTACGCTTGCACTTCGTAGTTTATTCCACCTTCTAGTTTTATAGCGTTAATACAACATTTATCATTTCATTAATTCTAGAATTATTGCCCATCCTTACCTTTCCACGTGTAACCCCGTAAGATCCGATATAAAGCATCGTACCCCAAATGCTACGTCCCGGAAAGTAGGGTATATTCACTGATCTCTGAACACGGGATGGAGCATCTTCCGTCTCAGAGTGAGGTCAATAGTTGGATGCAATTTCAGTTCCCACCAAACAGAGCTTATAAACAATTACGTACCATGGCGGAGCTTCCCGTGCTATTTTAACTAGTGGTGGCCTGTATTCGTGTAGAGGTGGAGTGTGGTTTTGCATTTCCTTTGCAGAGTTTGATGGTAGCCTCAGTATATACTGAAGTAACCATCTGAAAAATATAAGGGGAGGCGAAGGCAAAAAAGTTTGGTAGACATGTTTCACATAAAAACTGAGCAGGAACCAAAGGAGACAAAGAAATTCATAATTAAGGATGTAGTTTATGGCCCCTGGCGTTTATTCATGTGGTTCAACTGTTCAGTGTTGTAAGTAATGGTTCACAACGCACAACAAGGAGTATGTTAACGATAGCATTTCTTGTAATACTCTTCATCCCAATAGAAGTAAGTGAAGACATAAACGTGAATGTGCGTAGTTTCACGTGATCCAACGGTAGGCTTTAAAATTTGCTCACTACATAACATGGTTCCAGTTTGTAGACATAATGATAGAGTTCCCTTCAACTGCCCGCCGGTTGTATATGATGTAGACACTGCAATAATGGATGGCGTCATCATGAAAGTTAGACAGGACAGTGCTTAAGTGTTAGCCTACTTGATATTTCTGAATCGTTGTACGCTTTATTGTAGCCTGCTTCTTGAAAGAATCAGCGAATATTCGACTTTTGCAGCTGTTTTCACATTTTTACAAATAAGCCAGTAATCTCCTCTGAAATTTGTTTGAATGATAATAGTTTTTCATTCATATGCGCAAGTAGCTGATTGATATAACGATAAAAGGAAATGGTGAATGTGTGTACAAGCTTTTGTGTCATTGTAAACGGACGCTTGTCATCTACAACAGAATTATCAATTCCTTTATTTTTTTTCCCCTACAATCTCTCATCCTCGACCAATTATTCTGATGCCTGCACACAATCCACTCTAAGGAAACACAGAAACAACTTTATTTGGCTTTATGGAATCCTAAGCTTTGTGTAGATAACAAAACGTTTAATTCTTTTTTCGCAAACGCAGCTGTGCTAGGCAGTTGCCAAATTCAAAACCTCTGCCAGGTATTCTGAGCACAATAAAATTGCTGTTAACAGTTTTGGGAGTGCAATTTTAGACTTGCACTTACTGTTACTAGTTGGAAGTGCTCGAGACACTCCTTTTAAGCGTGATTAGCCTCCACGAAATTCTCTGTTAACGGCTAAACGTTATTTTCTTTTCGTCCTCTTTACTTGTAATACATGTTTTAGATGCTACTGTCTTACTCCTAGTGACAGCAAACAGTCCCGTATGGATCACAACAATTACGAGTAAAGCGTTTTACTGAACCACGGATCTTCGCCACAAAATCATATCCTTCTAGCCAGTAATCCTTCCTTCTTTACAGATGTTTAGAAACAATTTCGGACCTAGTTCCGCCGCGGTACTGTTCTAGCCTACTTGAAACTCCTTACAAAGCCATATTGCTTACTCTCTTTCACTTCAGTTGCCGTAGAATTGTTGGTCGTCATTTTCAGCACTCGTGCAACCTTCAACATTGCATTATAGCCAAAAAGATGTCTTTTAAATACGTCTTCATATGTTCATACACGCATTTATCCCTAGAAGTCAGTTATCGATCCTTTATTCTCTTCTGAGCTTGTTAGACAGCTTGTCCTTGCTTCCTCTCCCCTCTTACTAGACCCTTTCAATCATCTCCTATCCTCGAACCTTCATCACTGCACCAAAACAGGCTGCTTCCACATACTGTTTCTGGAAAATCTGAGCCACTTAGCGGACTGTTGCCACGCTAAACTGTCAGCTTCCTTCGTAGCCATTGATATTTAACAACTGTTCATAGTGTGTATTTGCCTAGAGCTGTATACCCTACATAAGGTATTCATTTATTCGTCGTCTTAAAATGAAAGTACACGATCCATTGCACTACTGAGTTGCTACAGTCTTGACAACGATTTGTAGAACGAAGATGAACCCTTGATACATCGTGAAGTGTTTACATAACATTCCCTTAATATCACATCACGCTTTTGTCAGTCAGCAAAGTTTGCCTTCTTACAATAAATAACACATATAATACTTGACAAATACCTTTTCACTCCATCCTTCTGTACATCTTTGCTAATCTACTCTATTAACACCGTAATCTTATCTCAACCTATTGACGTGTTGCATTAAGCGAACTTTAACAATATTTGGCCAGGACTTGAAAAGAAATCAAGGGTTTTGTATCCTGTGCCAACTGACGACACGTCTCCGTGACGCCACGAGAACACTGGTGTGGAAAAGAGTGGGTTGGAAACCTTTCATGCTTTTATTGCCTCGGTGTACTATCTATGGTCAAGATAAGTCATTTACAGCTTTTTTCATGGGTGCTTGAGAGGTGTAAATCCACTTGGACAAACATTAAACTGCTACGGAAAGTAAAGAGAGGAAAAATACTGTCCACTGTAACACTGATCAGCTGCTTATCAGGTTCGTATGAAAGTCAGATAACATTTTCTTGTTCTATTGAGTTAGGAGTTGTTCACGTTATCTTAATTGTGTGTGAAGCAGTTGTTAAAATAGTAAAGTGCATTTCCACAAATTGTTCAGCTTAATATTAGAGACATATTTATATATTAAAAAAAGCGATAATATGTGTAAAATCTATGTCTGTAAGAGGAGAAATTGGTTTCTTTCCTGTGAGAGGGTAAGATACATTTTCTTTCGTTTCCTTAGACTATGGCTTGCATTAGTCGCCCAACGAGAAGCATAGGAATTGTATTTATCCGCTACACTGTTACGTTAGAAATCTCCAAGAATAGCTTAATATACTATAAAGGTAGCTTCTGTGAAGTGCAAGAGCCCATAGTATTTGTTATTTTTAAAAGACGTTCAACAATTATGTTTAAAGAGCAGATATCATGTGTTTTAGGCTTTGCGATATCCACGTTTGCTTTATATCACGTCATAGTATCTTGACCCGCTTTGAAAGTCGATAGCAAGTATAACTGTAGCTATATTTTCTATAGTTACACATGGAAGATGTAATTCAAACTAGTACAACATTCTACAATAAGATAATGAATATATGCTACAAAAATTCAAATGCCATAATCCACTTTCCCCAAGTAGTAGCTACGGAGTTTCGGTTTTGATTTTTTAACTGTTAACCATATGGACGTCTCTACTTACTGGTGTGTATTTTATTGTGCAAAAGGTTTTGACTATTAATCAATAAGGATAGAAATCTGCTGAGAATATGTTTTAATACTCTGTGATATGCTACGATTATTTTTATCAGGTATTACGGTATGCGTTTTGATCTAGATGCCCCCTTATGTACTTGATACCAAAGTGAAAAGTGTAAGATATCTCTTCGTGAGGTAACAAGTGAAATACTGAAATATTCATAGGGGGCTAGTCGTAGACTGTTGTCATGGTCGAAAGTACGCCAGAAAACCTTGTTCGATGCAAGCGGTTTTGAGACATTGGGGCCAATCAGAGTTCCTGTAACCCGTTGAGAACCTGCAGATATTGTTGAGGGATCTGTAGAATATCAAGAGTCGTCCGTAATGAATGATGACTCACTAAATGTCTCGGACGTTTTCGAAATACAAGGTTTCTTTTGCTCATTTAGCGTAGAAGAAGTGATGGCAGTTTCAAAGAATTAGTGCCCAGAATTTGAATTGTAATGAGAGGGAAGGTGCTAGAGTTTTAACTACATGGGGAGTTGATTAACAAGAGGATTGTCTTTGAGAGAAGGATATAAGAAAGAGGACAGAAATAGCAAAGAATACATTAAAAAATGAAGATAGTTTTAACATTGAAAAACGAAGATAATATTGACAAGCAGAAATATATCTACCAAGATCAAAATACGAATACTTAAAACATATGACTGATCAGAGCCGTTGTATTTGGCGCAAATATGGACTAAAAGCAAGAAAATGCCAGAAGAGTTAGGAGCAGTAGAGCTACGGTTTTGGAAACGGATTTTGAGAATATCTTGGACGGAACGGAAACAAACGAAGAAGGATTATGGTTATTATACAAACGGCAAATACCTCAACACATTCCAAATTTACAACTCAGTTAACCATCGATCAAACCATTTCTCACGGTTGCTCACTGACCAGAGGGCACTGGAAAGGTTTGTCTTTCGATTTTATTTGAAAGGGAAAAAGACTTACTGTATTAAACATATGCAGGCATCTTCATGATCACAGCTCTACATAACCCCGGTTATAAACCTGAATCATGATAAAATGCAATTATGAAAAGACTTTTCGGGGGGGGGGGGGGGTAAAAAGAGAAAAAGTTGTTATTGTTGTTATTTTTCTATTTATCCGTAACGCACATAAAGTGTGATCTTGATTCTGCGAGATTCCTTTGAGCCGACATCCATCGCCACCCGGCACCGCGTCCCTCACGCGGTGCCCCAAACTTCGCCACGTGCTCGCTTCAGCAGCA
>JAAAKL020005350.1:0-19456 GCA_010016065.2 Carybdea cf. marsupialis auct. non (Linnaeus, 1758)
ATTATATCGTTACAAATTTTGATAGTTACAGAAATAAAACCATATAAATCAGGGCGATCTAAATGTTATTTAGATTGCGCTAATGTAAAAGAAAATATAAGTCAGAGCTTCTTCACCCATCATGTAATATTTGATATTAAAAGTAGTTTTGATGTGTTGCCCGAAAATGTGACGTTGCTACAGTATCGTGTCGATTTACTCAACCAAACGAAATCATGGATCTGCAGAAAGGTGACACGATCTCTAGAATACCGTCGTTAATTCTTTCTCCGTCAAGGCTGGGTGATGACAGGGGTGAAGATGTTTTCGAGAGAATTGAACTGCAATAGTTTTGAAAATATTGACAAAATTATGATCGCTGAGTTTCAGATTTCTTCAGTGTTCTCAACTGTCTAATATCAAAATCATAGAACGAAGTCTAGTTCAAAAATCAATTGCAGACACAAATTTTTCAATGGCTCTAGTCCATATCTTTAAAATGCAACGAGACAAGCCATATTTTAGATAGTCTACTGCATCCGTTTTTTGGCGTCGCTGACTGCAATCACTCGTCTCTAAAAGAAGGGGATGGACCATCTTCCGTCTCAAAGTGAGGTCACTCGTTTGACGCCATTTTAGTCCCAATCAAACAAAAATTACAAACAGTGTTACCTAACATGGCGGACCTTCCCGCGCTATTTTAACTTCTGAGGACTAGTATTCGTGATAATACTTTTTAGCTGTTGGAAACAGCTCGACCCAGTCTTTTGTAGAGATCTGTGACTGCAATAATATAATTTCTATAATAAAATACCAACCTGACATAAACAAGATGTGCATCGACTTATTGTGACACTATTTGTGTTCTCTACTTTTTTCCCGTGTATTTGGCACCATTTCTGCTGAGGGAAGACTTTCTGAGGTAATGCCTCTGAAATAGAAAGGATACAGACGAAATACAGCAATCATAAGCTGATAGGGACTCTTTTATCACTATACACTTTTTTGTGACTTGAATAATTAAGTAGGCACGGTATTTTTTGCATCTAACATTAAGCTACTGTTAATCGATTTGCGGGAAGCCTTGTACCGTTGTAATTGTTATTCCACATTTCATCAATGGCTCTGACATTAGGCCTTCTAACGGGTAATTTCGGTAGCGGTGTAAGGAGTAGGCTCTGCAGTGAATGATATTGTCAGCACGAGTTCTGTCGTTCTTGATTCACAACGCACGCAAGCTTATTTCCAGCGATGTTTTTGTTCCGATTCTACTAAGGTATTTTGTGAAAAACGCAATGCCCAGAATATGTCCCATGCAAAGGCCTATGACGCCTGTTTTGGGGTATTACAACGAACATAAGGACCTACAATCCTGGACAAAGAGAAGTTAAACTTTTACAAAATTTCGGTGAAAATGGAACAAATCACGCAAGACACTTGCTACATGAAAGGGGTGTCCATTCCTGGTATCATTTGTTTTCTAGACCTCTCCGCGTAGCAGCAGGGAGGTCTGACATGCAGGTGCCCAAAATGCTCGTTTTCAAACTTAACAATGTCTTGAAACGGGGGTTAGGGAAACTTGCATATTTCAAAGTCCAAAATTGTAGCTCCCTTCAGTCTCCCTTCAGTCTCCCTATCCCAATATTCTGGCGTCGCCTCTGAAAGCATGCTATTGTTGGGTTGACCATAGTTCAGTTGAGAGCATTACGTCTAAACAGACCTGATACCGAGTTCGTTGGCTGCTGATGATATTACATTTTCACGAAAGAACTTTGCATTAATAGATCCTGGACAGGGGGCTGCTTTGAGCGCATCCTAAGTATATGTAAACACGATCAGCGGGCTGGCATCATTTTTTTGGTGGCATACTCCATTTTGAGCGTAGCATATTGTCCAGCTAGAATGAGCAATGTCCTGGGGAGACTGCCGTTGCCTTCCTCAACCGAAAGTTTTCATATCGGGCTATGCGGGATTCGAACTCACAACCTCTGGCATGTGAGTCCGATTCCTTAACTACTAGACCACGACTGGTACCATATTTCCCGTAGCAAAGAGCATTGAAACAGTATGATAATAGCAGTGGCTCTTATACAAGAAATATAAAATCGAAAGCTCCGTTAGGTTAATCGAAAACTGGAGGTAAAAAATGAAATATAAAGAAATTGTGTGTCAGACACCCCTAAAGTTAACAAAACACTATCTTTAAACAGACTTGGCTACCTCGTAGGTATCAAGAAAGTTGACTAAGCATCAGCAAACTGACTACCGGTATGTGAGCTTCTTTTCACATGAAAAAAAATTACAAAGTGAAAGAATAAAACGATATTCTCAACTACGAAGGGCGGTAGGTGGAAATGTAGTTAGATGTTTGACGCAGTTACGATAAATAGGAAGATGTTACGATAAATAGGAAGATGTTACGATAAATAGGAAGATGTTACGATAGATAGAAAGATGTTACGATAAATAGGAAGATGTTTAAGATGCTAAGTACATTACGAGATTTTCGCTTCGTGCTTTTTGAGGCATGTTAGGATAAATCGAGTACCAGTGTAGTTTAAACCTTACCTTCACATTGTCGACAACATCTATTACTTGGTTTCGTCGGTTTTAGTTTGCATGACAGCACTGGACATTGCTCAGTTGAACAAGTGATATTGCCGTTCTGCAAAAGAAAATTACAGAAAGCAGGCAGGTGTATAAGTAATATATTAAATGGGTTACCCAAACTCTGCTGGATAAAATGAAGGATTATAGTAAACAAGCACGTTGACTGTGTCTATGACAGAACAATTGCAGTGATTTGAGTTGTAATGGGGTAAGCTAGGTACTAAATATGGAAAAAATCAATATTGAGAACTATAAAACGTTTAGAAAATGCCAAAGTTGTCTCATTTCAGTGAAGAGCATGCTAAAACAAATCATCAAAGCAAGCATGCTTAATTTACGTTGAAAGCCACTGTTGATTTTGAAGTATATGATTCCAGAGACTTATATGTTATACCTCCCTGTTGTTAGAAAGAGGGTGGCATACTTAGCAACATCCGAAACAGACGCCGCTTTATAGACCAAGAGTAACACACAGTAACAATCATGAGCAGGAGGGCCTATTAGAAAGGTTTCTATTTTTCTGCTTGTGATTGTTGCCATCTCAACATCATTTGACTGCTATAGCGTCGAACTTGGCCTCGTTCTAACTAGACAAAGTTGAATATTGCTTAAAAATTAACATAACAAACTTTATCTGCAATAAGCTATATTTATTACTGCGAACCCTACTACGAAAAAAGCAAAGCTAAGGAGAATCCCAGACGTTTTCCACCTTCCTCTCTTCGCTTTAGGTGTAGGCCAAGCAACTACGTCAATTGACAGTCGAGGACAAACAATACACTTCCTCTCTACCACGTGATGCATTACGAAAGTCATCAAAATAAAGACTAGGTCTTCTAAACATGACAAGGTGTTGAAGGTGCCCCCTATCCCAAATGGGCTCTGACATTGTGTACTGTAATGCTATGAAGGTAACCTCTGCCAACGTTTTCTTCTCTTCCTCCTATACGACTAACACCAAGCTAGACAAAACTTCTAACCAAACTCAGAATATGAGACCTTTGATGAACGCCTTGCAAACATCAACTTCGTCAATGAACAAGACCTTACACTAAAAGCACTTATAATCTGCTGAGAACCTTTGTCTAGGACGCAGCCCCTTCATGGAGCTTTTCACTTTGATTGCAAAACAACCTGTGTGCATCTTCCGAAATTAATCCTCTGGTAATAAGTGGAGATAGTTAACTAGGCCAACCAGAGTAATACAGCTTCAAAACTTGAATTGTATTGGCAAACATGATATTAGTCAACCCCTAAAACTTCACTCTTTTCCTGGCCCCGCCCCTTCCAAATACGCCACTGGCTTTAATAGTACGTTGGTGAGCCATAAAGAGACTGGACACAAATTGTAAACTGGAAATGAGGCTTCTGCATTGCTGATTGTCATGGTATAAAGTGTAAGTACTATAGTTTACATGTTACAATAATAAACCTCCGTCCCGGTCGTCATTCACTGCTTATTCCTTTGGCCTCATACTTTCATTTTATTACTCTTAGATGCCTTTGACTTGTTCATAAACATTGTTTCCTCCTTTTAGAATGTCTATGTATTACAGTAAGTGCTTGCTACTTATAAAACTACTGAATAAGAAACTTCAACGATAAATTCTCACCTTGCAGGTACAAGAGAGGCATGGATCCAAGGGATCGTACAAAGTTGTGCTATCAAGCATGGTTCTACCACGAAAGAGACATCCTTGAAGGAACAAAACAGATACGAAAATCTTGGTATTTTGATAAAAATGGGTACAGCAATTAACAGTAGTAATAAAACGTCTGAAACAGACCTGAAAACATTTTACTCAAACATGATTTTGGCGATATATCGGATTGCAACATAACAATATTACGCATTTTAAAATCTTTCCAGGTTTAATAGTTACGGCTTGTTAAAGTTATACTGTAAAGAAGGGAAAACACATAAAGCCGACATAGCAACAGAGAATATAGGACTATCACCACCGCGGTCCGGAACCTACTTGGCTGACGATGGAAGACGTATCTTCTGAAATGTCTAAAAGTTTAAGATTCGTGACATGATGACGTTTTTTATCGCAGAAAGCTTTTTCAGTAGGTCCGTCATATATGCAGACGACCTGTACTACTGAAAACCTTGTTGTAAGGTGCAGTTTTTAGTTATATTTCTAAAACAAAGAGACTATTTATCAACCAATGAGAATCTTTAGTTGAATGAATAGTCAGAGCAAATACCTTTACAAGAGGGACAGCATTCTCCGGGTAATGAGACTGGATTTGAACAATTTACTTGGCATTTTTTCTTGTATATTGTGATAACTCCTTCCTAAAATACGAAAACGGTCATGAGCATTGTTAGTGTTATTCGCATCGTCACCTAATTAAAACCTACAAGAGACTTTGGGTAGATTAAGTTATTTACTTGAACGCTTAGGCTAGATGTTAAGCCTATGTAGACAGGAGGCGGGTGGTAGCTGGTAGGCCAGAGGATCTACATTTTTCCTGGTTTCTCATAAACGACTTGCTTATTTTGTTTGAAACTTTCTGACATTTCCTTAAATTTTGTTAGAAGTATTTTTAAACTATATTTACAAGTTTTTAAATGATGACGTTGTAACTACTTGTTACGAAGAGTTACCAAAAAAACAGTACGAAGTGTCTAAGGAGAAAATCACATTGCATTAACTTGGTTTTTGGCATAAATTAGCTTTAAAGTAGGTCCTTACACTAAAATTTATATTTACTATGTTCTAAGCCCGAAAAAATTAAGTTGATTTTGGGTTTTAGAACGCTATTTTAGTACCCGTCAACTTCCGGATATTATATGAAGTCATCACTTGCAATTTAAAAACAAACCTATTTTATTTAGGCAAAGTCGGACAATGATATCCGCAACGTTTCATACCTAAAAAAAATTCCCAGAAGAATAAGCATTAAGATAGCCAGGGGTCTACCAGTCTCCTCTTCCCAGTCCTGGGAATCTCAAAAGAAACCGGTCTGAAAAGGTTTAGGAAAGGTGTGACTTCTATTCTGAAATATATGGCGAGAACTAAGAACGATCAAGAGAGTTCTTTCCTTGCATGAAGGTCTTGTTACAAGGAGGTGAAGGTATTTACTTTGAATGTGATTGATTCACGATCAAGAGAGTTCTTTTCTTGCATGAAGGTCTTGTTACAAGGAGGTGAAGGTATTTACTTTGAATGTGATTGATTCACGATCAAGAGAGTTCATTTCTTGCATGAAGGTCTTGTTACAAGGAGGTTAAGGTATTTACTTTGAATGTGATTGATTCACTAAAAAACCGTTCCGATAACCCTCAAAAAACTAACATTAGATAACAAGACTTTCTTGACAGTGCCATTCCAGTTTTTAAACTTCTGCTGGGAGGGTAGAGGGGTGAAGGAGCAGGAAATACGTGTACGATTTTGAAAGGAAGTTATGTGTTACAGACATGTAAAGTGAATTCTTCAAAGGGACTGTCGCAGGTAAAAAAAGGCACCTCGGTACTGAAAGTTTTCAAAAGAATCTGAGTTTCAAACTTGATAGTACTCCTCGCCAAATTTTTTAGTAGAGACAGGAACCTTTTCCTCTCCTTCTACTGTGCTGTTAGCAAACCCAAGTTTATTTCCTCACTGACGATACTATACTATTGAACACATGGTCACGTACGTTCTTTGGATGATCATGAAATTTCGTTCCAGGCATCAATTGTGTCTTCTTTGAGACTGTTTTACATGCTACAGTTACCGAATGGAAAAGATGAAATTTCTGCTGACAAAAGATATCCCTTACGCACCTATACAAGTACATCGATAAACGGACAGATAACGTGCAGGAAAGTGTGCGATGTTACGACAACTTAGTTGGATTGGTTTATATTTCAGCTACGCGTCGTTTTTCTCAATTGCATTTAACATTATTCTTCACAGGGGCCTGCAAAACAAGTGCAATGTACTAATAACCTGTCATTATTAATAACCTCACAACTCAATTTATTGCAAATCAATTCCATAAGATGTATTCTAATCACACAAAAAAATAACAATCTGCACTTAACGCATTACACACATAAAAAATACCATTTAAAAACCTGCACTTAACGCACTATAAACATCAAAAATAACGTAAAGAAAATTTGCACTTAACGCATTACACACATCAAAAATAACATAATAAAAACCAATATGCTCTAAACGCATTACACACATCAGAAGTAACATGTTTGAGTGTTGTCAAGACAAGACATCGAAGTTCTTCACCTTACAAATGTACCTCTTGCAAGGATCTATCAAATCAGTCCAGTTTACGTTATGATTGTATCTTCTTCCATTGAAATAGCAGCCTGGAATATAAGATTAAGTTAAATTAGATAATGAAACATGGATCGTTACACTTCTGTCATAACAGCAAGGTTGATTTTCTAGTGATTTCTCGGTGAAGACAAAAATATAGGTTTTACAGGACTTAAGTCATGTAGCATTTGCGAAACTTCAATACATGTTAGTAACACTTTCATGTGGAGCCAATGCAAAGGTAAAGTGAAGATGCCACAAATCAAAAGTTTGGGAAAGATTTTAGACAGACTCCAGATATCTTACGGCAACCCAAGAATAGGCTGTTTCCCAAAATACCAGACCTGTAGTAAATATAGAGTTTAAACTAGAGGTGTATGAATCTAAAAAATCTTTGGTCAAACTCTGTTCATATCCTTTGGATCCTTACGTTAGGAACCAGCATCAATTAGGGTTTTGTTAGAGAGATTTAAAACTTTGAAAGCTGACATCTCGGAGTTGGGAAAGGGCAACACTTTCAATTTTGGCTATAGACGTTCTTGCTAATAGGGCAACATGAACATTGAGCATCGTTTCCATAATTCAAACATTTTCCAAATCGTGACGTCATACTTTCCCTTCGCATATAATCTTGGAAGTGGCTTCAAACAAAAAATACCTAAAACATGTTTCAAACTTTATCTGCAAGTTAACAAAACGGAATCAACTTCTTTTTGGATCTTTTCAAGACCCTCATCCCCGTTGCGTCTTTTTTTTACCTTGGTTTTAAAATCAAAGCGACGCACCCCGCCCTTCCACCAAGTGATTTACCTATTTAAGACAGCGTGCACATCACAAGAGGACAATTTTAAGGGCATTATTAAGGGGGAGGCGAAGGCAAATTTGTCCCAATCAATAGGGTGTAACCATTGTTTTGACTACTTAAGGATGAATTTTAAAACAGCTGTGAACGTAGAATAGAAAAGAAACAAGATTACGGGCATTGCTTAGTCTTTGTTTGCGTCTTCTGGGAATTTTCTATACATAACAAACCTGTTTCAACTTTTGAAGAAAAATTCGCGGGGAACATTACATCTAGTGCCCTTAGTGTCTACCACTGGTGCGCTGCGCAATTACAGCGCAGATACAAACTAGTAAAACTAAGGATGAATAAAGGTAAGGGCGTTTCCCGGTCTAATAATCAGTTGTTTATCTATGAACATCAGTGTTACCAAATTGTCCCTGTGTCTCGTTACCCAAAATCGGGCAAGAAGTTGCATTTATTAGGTAAACTTAAAGATAAGCATTTCTGACGTTCTAAACGTTCATGTAAAGTTGCAAGAAATGAATTTGTAGGTAGCTCTTTGATTACGAAATCGCCCAATAGGCGATTTGTGACCCTATCTGGCTACACTGATGCATCTACCTGTGCATCTGTGTATACGTTTGTATTTAGGTACGCATAAAGGAGCTGAGATACTGATTTGAATATAATCTCATGTATCAAATACATCAACATATGTTCTTGCACTTACCTTTACATACACGACAACATTTCGATAACCTGATTTCATGTAAATCACAAGTTGGTGGAGGGCACGCTATTTTCTTTATTTTACAATCTGTGATATTTCCTTGCTAGATGAAGAAAAAAGACTGTGTAAGGGACCATTTAAAAAGTACGTTCGTTCAGAGGAGGGGGAGGGAGTACCTGGAAAGCGAACAAATGTGAACATTTTTACCGGGGTAGGGGGTAGGAAGAAGGGGAGAATGTTCGTTTTTGCATATCTTGGATATTACCACTACCAGGAAGGAAAACGTCAACGTTGATATCTGCAAACATCAATTTATGACTAAAATACTTTTCTTGAAGTTGAAGTCTGTAGGTTTTTAGGTTTATCAATGCGCATCCGTTTTTTTGGCCTCACAACTCCACGTAACTGTATCCCTTGTTCATTTGTATTGGTACTGAAACTGGTACTCATTGCAACTGTTATCAGTATGTACTTGACAAGGAGTGAAGTAAGTTATTTATCGTTTTGATACCTACTTTGCTGACAAATTTGCTCTGCATTCGCGTATTCTTCACACCTGTATTATGTTCGGCTCAATTATACAAATTATCATCAATATGGTCGGTCAGCTTCCAGATCTTGAAGTACACTATCGAACGAATAACAGCCAATTTCGCTTTCATGGCTGGTGTTGAAAATGCCAAAAACTCAGTCCCTTCCTTCTTTGTAAAATGTTGGAACAAGCAGTGAAATAGTTCTCACATTCGTTCACTTGAACACGAGATACATTCAAATTTTTAAATTGTTACTGAATTTCACGTTGTCTGTATATCGCGATGTCGCTTACAGACACTGTGTTGATGAATGGGAATAAAAAGGAGGTCGAAAAGCTGAATGAAGCTATTTTGTATAACCTTGCCATAAATCAAAAGTGTCGTCCTTTGTTTGGTACAATTTTTGTAGAATCTGGAGAAGGGGTTGGGGGAGGGGGTGGGTTGATGGAGTTAAGGTGAAAGCGAACGTTCGTAACGGCAGGAGTTTTGGACAAAACAAACATAGACGAACATGAGGGGGCAGGGGAAAAATGGTCGATAATGAGCGAACGTACTTTTGGAACGGTCCTAAGGGGGTTGCCACTTATGACGACACAAAAGATACACACACAAAAATCATAAGCGAGAACATTTCCCAGCTAAAGTTTAAAACCCTAGGCCTTTTGAATTCTTTCCCCGTGCCGACAGACAGCAAGAAGGACTGGCAGACTTGACTTTTTTCATTTTGAATGATAAAATGAAAATGACAATGACGAAAAAAAGTGTAAAATAAATGAATATCTACGTACCGGAGATGCTGGCCAAAGCATGTATATATGTGTAAAAGGAAACTAAACACGCTAATCTACTGAAATCAAGTCATATAGTTGACAGTTTGTCTTCTTTTTTTTTAGCGGGCGTAGTACCATACAATGCTAACAAAAGCCACTAATTGTATGGACTAGAATAGAGGTAAACAATATAGATAGTAAGAGATAGAGGGAAAGGAACAACTAACGTAAAAGAAAGAAATTCACGTTTGACTTAAAAGCATCTAAGTTATAGGAATAGGGAAAACAATCGGACGACAGAGAGCATCACAGCTTAGCAGTTCGCGAAAAGAAACTAGTCCCATAGAAAAACTTCTTGACTCAGGGGACAACAACAGCACAGAAATGGAGATTTAGAGAAAACCGGGCCGTCCGAGATGGAACAAACCTGGCATGAACCAATGATAACAGTTCATTGGAACACTTCCCGTGCTAGAATCTGTAGATAAGGCTAAGACCGGCCACATTTCGCCGATGGGATAGGGTTTGAAGGGTGGCAGCAAGGGTTGGGTTGTCTTACTGTATAAATAAACAAGGAAGTCGTAACACGCTGATAGTGCTTAAAATGGCCTGTTTTGAGCACGTCATGTTTTGTGAATTCGTTTAAAACGGTTTTGATGATGAGGATGGGATGCAAGTTACCTACCTGAAATACGCAAACGCATCGAAAACATGGAGACCAGTTAATATTGGGAAAGAGCTCCGTTATTCCACCGGCCCTACATCTTGTAAAATCTGTCAAGGCAGAAAAGAAAACGACAGATGTAATTACTTGCAGCTATAAGAAATTCAAATTATTATCAGGCCAATTAAAGGAGTTACTGCAAGAGTTAGTCTACTGGTCATCCAATGGGAAGCTCCTTATCCATTTGTTCTATATTCGAAAATTACATCAAAAACCGATGTATAACTGTTAAACAATTTCGCCAGACACTGTCCTCAGCAATAGTTTGGAGCGAATGGAAAAAATCCCCAAGTACGGCTAGAATAGAGGAGGTTAGTAGAACGGCGTTGAAAATAGTATGTATTGTAATGAAAAGTTTTCTGCAACTAACTATTAACAAAACGAGGTTCTCCTACATGAAAAGAAGTCTTTCCACCATCCTTGAAGTTTTGTTAACCATTTGACTCTATTAATTCAAAGCCGCTCTTAAGTTATGATATGCTTAATGTGGACGCTAGCTGGATGTTGTGTCTGGCTCTGTATAAATCGAAAATCCTGACAACCTTTTACCTACTTGAGGTGCAATGGTCTCCCTCCTACAGCAATGGGAACTCTCTCCACATGCCTCAGCCCTGGCTTAGACACTCTTCTTACGTTTATCTAAGTTTTACGTATCCCACCAAAAAATAGAACAAGGAGTCAGCCTCTCAGCATTAGGATATCTCGAGGATGCAGATTTTTCAGTGCTGTGTTTGTCATAGATATTTTGATTACGTTGCGCGTGTACGTAGTCTAAGGAAAGACGATTGAAGGAGCGTAACCACTGCGATGCCAAGACGCCCAAGACCCCAATAACCCTGATTATCTGCTGGGGTTTGTTGTTTTCGCTGACTACATTTTAAGTGAAGAAAGCACGTAAGTTGTATGCTTATAAATTTTTGATTCCAACTCTACTTCTGGATCAAGACTCAAGTTATCTTTTGAGAAACCCTACACAGTTACGGACCTTGATGTTCGACTGCATTAAAACAGTCGGTTTAGTAAGAACTATTTCAAGAGATTTCATAGCAATTTATGACTCTGCTTTTGCAAGCTTCCTTCTCTTCTCGGCACAACTCGTGATTTCTAAGCCATTCCCAAAAATAAGCCTTTTTCTACCCCTTCAGGCACTTCATTGATTAGTTTCATGCACTCGCAGACACAAGGTGCAAACTTTTGTTTTGACAAACACACTCACCCAAATTGCTAGATGTCACTATTCAACTATCTGTGTCTTTCTAATTCCTTCAAGAACTGTCTGGACTGTAATCATTCCTGGCTCTCTTTGGAAAGTTTTTCTTCCAAGAATATGTAGCTGCTTCAATTGAAGGAAAAGCTATAGTTTCACAACTGACAGAGGAGAAGTGGCATTGATTTAAACACTCTTAGCCCTTTGTTCTGATATGGTAAAATTTTGTCATACCTAAACTATCATCATCATCATCATCATCATTATCATCATCAGGAGCAGCAGGAGCAGCAGGAGCAGCAGGAGCAGCAGGAGCAACATCGTCATCGTCATCATTGTCGTCATCATCATACACTGTTTGTCGTCGTTTTCATATTTGCATCCGATGGACGGTGACTTTTGGTTGACTTCGAAGCTATTCCGTCTTCGGCAAGTTCCTGATTCACTTTCCCTTCTCTTAGATCACTTCTCACTATGTTCTCCTCTGTCGCTCTTCAGTCACCTCTTCATCAACATTGCTTTGCTCCCGCTACAGTTCCCATATCGCAAAATAACAATCTCTATTTGTTTGCGCTGAGTTAGACCGCTATTGAACAAACATTGGTCTTGTAAATAAAGACGTTTCACAGCATGGAGGACAACATTGTACCTCCATGTGTATTGCTTCATCGCAAGGCTGCAGTTTGATCAGGTATGTCGTTGCATACCCTTTATACCACATATACACTTGGACGTTATCATCCACATTCCAATAAGCGAGAATAGCCGGTATTCATACCGACTCAGAATATCGATATCGGAAAAGCTGTTCTGGCTTCTTCCCGACCCTAAGTCTTCTTTCCGCCGATCACAATGTCCATAACATGCTCCTCCTAGCAAGAGCACAGTGTAGATATTACTTGTTTTGCTTCAGCTATGTCCATATCTCTCTCGCAGCCATTATCTTTCAGTCGTTCATCTATGTTCTCCATATTTGATCTCATAAGCTACCAACACAAGAGAATAAAACAAAAAGATCTCCAAACCCCGAGTATATTCCAAGACTCCAATCTTAAAAGACATCTCTACGCTCTACAACTCTTAAACTCTCTTAAACTCCGTAACTCTGACCCTCAAGTCAAAAGTGATTCTCTTGAGCACAGTCATGAGCGTCGCATACATAAAAATTTACAATACATTTAAATAACATGTGTTGCGAAACTTATAGCCGTCTTCATCAAACCGCCCCCACCACCACACCCAACGTTTCTAGCGGTTACACCACTGGATTAGTAGTTTCAGTACAAAACTGTTTGGCAATCAGGAGCATCAAAATGATCCGATGAGAGAGAAATGAGAAAGGGAGAAGGGAGCAAGCTTCGGAGTAAGCATAAGGACGCTATCAATTAGAGGTGCAAGGCAGTGGAGAAGGAGGAAAGGGGAAAAGGTAGTGAAAAAAAGAAGAAATAGTAGGGTAAAAGGATAAAAGTAGGGTTAACAAAAACTCTTAATATAAAATAGGTTAGGACGTACTTTGTCTGTAAATCGATCGTGTATTAAATATTTTGCGACCGCATGCATATGCAATCAAGTTGATAGCACTTGCTATTTACTCTAATTTTCGAAATGTGCGACAACTGAGGAGTGCATGCTCTGATACTCCCTAAAGTTTTGAGGACAACTTGTCCCCAAGATTCAATCCCACGCCAGTAGTGTGAAAAGAACAAATAAATTGTTACCATATGTGATAATAACCGCGAACAAGCGAGAAACAGTTACAAGCGGCTGGTTTTATCTTCACCATATTATCAGCAGCGATTTTGTATCCGAGATTATCAGCTCCGGTTACAAGTATGGTTCAACTTTAATACAATAACATCGTTGTTCGTGAAGATTTGGTAAGGTCAAGGTTGTTAAATCTTCTCTATCGCACATTATTATTGTTGGGTGTTAGAATGACATAGACACCGCGCTAAGAAACTTAGGGTGACCCCAAATTTACTGATAAATGCTATTAGCATATGGTTCTTTGTTCAAGTCAAGTGTTATTGCAGTCGTCTTTGGAAGCCATAATTGCACATTAAGATCCTCACGACATGATTACTTTGCTAGGAGATCACACGAACGGTACAAGATGGTTACTAAATTCGTACTATGCTGGACGGTTTTGTAAGCGGATGAGATTATACCTTGCTTGCTCAACTTACCAGAAGGGCGCACTATGAGGTATGCAAGGCAGAGGGATGGTATAGCTTCTATTAAGAAGATTACTTTTCAAAGTTTACACCGTAAACGTTAAAGCATTCTTATAGTTACCTTGTGACGTGAAGCCAGCTCTGAATTTTTAGGTGCTAACAAAATTTCTTAAGATCTCATTTAGTCCATTTATAGTAATATTCCGCGTTACAGGAATAAGCATTGAATGCAATATCCCGTGTATCGACGTTGGGTAGATGGATCATCATTGCTGCGTTAAAAATAATATTTCTGAAGCGTTTTTATGGTGTTATCACTATATAACCCAGTAGCAACAGGATCAGAGCATAATAGGAAAATTACGGTAGTATCTTCTCAGCGAAGGTATCTTCACTTCTACCAAATCTTGAACAAATATGCATCATGGAACACGTTTTCTTACGAGCTGAATGATCGTCTATGTCTACTACCTACAGACCATGGGCAAATTTTCGCAATACAAACGCAATGTACTAATTTTTTTCCCCGTAAATCCCCAGCACTGACCATTCCAAGAACCTTTGACTTTGACCTCCAATGCTAATACTCTGCTGACTTTGGCATTATAGCGGAATATCGTGGCATTCTTAATCATCCTTAATAATCCATCACTTACATTGAAACCTCTAGGATACGTTTTGTATTAAGCAGTTCACGCTTTAAATTTAGACTCTCTTCAAGGACTACTCTCAGAATGAGGCAAGTCCATGCTTTCTAAGCGCACCGAGAAATTAAAAACGTCCGGTCAGGACAGAAAAGATGAGTAATATTTAAAAAACCTTCTAGTGGAATAGGATCGCATTGAGCATATCCCGCTAGACTGTGATGCTGCACGATATAGTTGATGCCTTAGAATTCCCCAGATAACTATAAAATTGCTGAGACTCCGATGTGCTTGATGTTTTCCTCCTTCAATAAGAAAATATTCAGGATGCAGTTGTAGCATTCCTTGCATTAATTTAACTCCTCTCTACTCATACGTTCTAAAGTCGCTGGGAAATCATCAACGCTTGCTGCAGGTGCACTGAATTTTGGCTCGTTATGAAAATGAGAGCATGGATGAACTCTAGGCATTTTAGCAATGTCACCAAGAGACATAAATATATGAAAGGTGGAATAACGGTTATACGAAATATTAAATTCATCAAATTCTATAAGCTATATAAGTACTGGTTGTCACATTCACAACACGTTCACACTATGTACGTACAAGGGAAACTTTAGAGGTTTTCATTTTTGTAAGGTAAAAGGAACCTCGATTAGCTAAACCGGTACAGTAATAACTGTCCCCAGTTCTTGTTATGGTCTCTCGTCAAGACCGGATAATGCGAATAGGTATCTAACCCGCATCCTTCTTCCAGTCAGTAAAACTGACAGGACGTTTGCCAGATAGTAACGCGAACAGAGCTCATTCTTTTTCTATATACGTACAGATGATTTTCTTGCGATTCAAGTAGGATAACAGGCATTTGACGTATCTCGAGTTGAAATTTCAATATTTCTGTATGGACAGATCCTGAAAATTAAAACAGTATTGTTTCCTAAGAAATGCATGATCACTAGATTCATTTTAAAGCTTTTTACTTGCTTTCATACTTTGTACTTACATAAAACTAGGTGTCGTCATAAACGAGAATCCTAAGAAATCGATCAACTATGTTCGCTAACTTTTTCATACACTTTCAGACACTCAGGTCTGTGTGAAACAAGTTCCATTAAAGTTCATGATTAACCCTCTCTGAAAGTAGCTCTAGAAAGTGGACCCATAAAAAGGGTGGAGACTGCACTAAAATAGTAAAATTGCATAACAGAAAGAATGAACATCTCAAATTTAGGGAATTTTATCACTGGATAAGAAGGTTGTTTATATCTCAAGTGAAAATGTAAGGGTGCATCAAAGTTTTAAACTTTCTGGTAAGGATTCGATTATGCGAAGTATAGGGATGTAAGCGCCATTATTGAATTCAATACAATGGTAGACCATCCCTCGGACGTGATGAATACTGGTAAACGTAAGATCCAGCGTTGTAACAAAGCTCAAAGGAAAGTTACCCAACAGCTGTGTTTCAAGCCATGACATTACCCAAAACGCCGGAAATTAAACAAGGGATGCACATACTATCAAAAAATTGGAAACAGCTGCCTCAACTTTGTAAATAACGACGATCTTGTGTCATCAAGTAAGGCACATCTGAAGTTGTGTCCGATTAAATATTGAGCTGCCAATGTCAGAGATTTTGATTACGTGATGCAGGTTGTAACTCAAGGGAATGCACACAAAAGCGTGAGATGTATCAGGATTGCAGTACCGTAATAAATAACAAGAGCTAGCCTTGAATACCTTGTAAGTACGGTATGAGACTATAAACTTAGCATACTCTGGAGAAATAATAAGAACCCTTCCCTCCGAGATCTTTCAGTTGGTTGGAATAAACCAAAGACACCTTCAGCTCAGTTATAGTAAATTGATTGGAAACCTGATTCAAACACTCCCACTCAAATACGAGGTTATGTTGGGTACGATCCTGGGGTGTATAATCTATAAAAACTTATCAGTGCTTACTATATTTTTTATCGCCCTATTTTTCGTGTCACACATAATTGTTTACCCCACTAACAGCCTTTATTTCCTCGAATCCCCCCATTTTTTAAAGAAGTTGTTCTTAACAGGGCTTCAATGCCATTGGAACGTTGAGAGAAGTGAAGGAATGAGCTAACAGAAACCTGTTACTAAGAACCTTGAAACGATTAAGGTTATAGTCACTAGGGAAGCACGAGGAAGAAAAAGAATTCCAGAGAGTGGCAGTGCGAGGAAATAATGACATAAGTGGAAGCCCTGCACTTAGGTACCTGACAGCAAATGGATTAAGCTTCGTGGAAGACAGGTTCTGATTTGGTCCTTCTAAATTTCTCTCTATTTTGCGTTACCATTTTTCTTCATTCTTTTTATGTCTTCTGCTGCATCTTATACAACCGTAGAATTCTACCGCGCTGTCTGCTTACAAAGTTGGACTTCAATCGCAATGATTCTCATATTAATCAATGTACTTCTTAGCCAAAGAGGTCATCCACTGACACTTGAGGCAGGGGACTAAAAATCCGTTTAACCAGATTCTGAAGTTGAAACAAACGTGCCAGTGGGACCGATACTTATCGCAAAACGTTAACCGCATTTAGCTCCTCAGTCAATTGATCACTTCAAAGGCTTTTCATAGGACTAAACCTTCTTTTTTGTACCTACTGATTTTCAACAAAATTCAATTAAGCGTTTTTATTGACGGCATATATGGCTGATAAGTAACAGTGTTTTATTTAATCGAATTTCGCTTCGGAAGAATAAGTTTAGATGGAGTGCAATTGAGCCCTTAAACATGATTCTGTGTAAGGTCTACATCCTGTGACACTTCCAAAAGCATGATCATGTTGTTTACTGTTTACGTCACAGAGACTGCCAACATTTAGCAAGGGGAGTCAGTCCCCTAATGCTAGCTCCGTTTCCTTAGTTGTTTGCTGTTCAATTTTTAGTGGAAATATGAGCATTAAACAACTTTGCTGCCGGCCCATATCCTATTATTTTCTGGTGGATGCGCCGCTGAACATGGTTCACTGTAAAGGAAGAGCGCCTTGGGCAGGGGCATTTCTGTATTGGGCATTCGCTAATCCTAATGACTCTGATCAATAGGTTAACTTGTTGTGAGTATGAACGACTTGAAAAAAGCATAATCTGCTTGTACTTTGTACTCCACTCCACTCTCGGAATTTTCGAACCTACCGGTGTAGTTTCGAAGCCGTTAGTATCCAGTTGTTGAACATGTGCATACTTTTGGTCCCATCTTAAAATAACAGAATGGTTTAAAAGATTTGTCTTTATATAGAACTATCATTCTGTACCCGCGCGCTGCCGCTATACAATTTCAAGGGGTCGATGAGATGAAATGGTTAATTCAATCGATCGATATCAATGGATAATTTCAATTACATATTGGTCACAGTTAGTTTGGTCACATGATATTATTGCAATCGCTCCTATGTGCCTACTTTTTCTAAAGGATGTACCTTATGTCTCTCATTGAAAAGCTCCCCTTTCCACTGAGGCCATTTTTGAACCAATTTGCCCTAATTCATGTTTCACTGATTCAAGTATCTCAATGGAACGGGTAGAGAAAAATTCCTTGATTTAAAAAGGCCTGGATTTAATAATCAGGCCTGTATTATTTACAAAAATGCCCCACAATAACTGTCGATTACGTAATTCAATTGGGCACTAGGCCAAATTTCTAGATTTGCGTCAATATTAGTGCGCATAAGTTGACTAAATACCTGCATTGAATTTAAAATTTTTACTATCAACATAACGCAGCAGAACTGCTTTTACTCTGCAAAACACCTCTCTTAGAAGATCTCCAGCGTAGACCCGACTCCGGGGCTTCTACTACACTTCGTCATAGCACTCGTAAGTCACTTGTGGTCAGGTCAATAATTTCTAAGACACAATGTGTTTTGTGTCTCATCACGTTTTTCATGAACAGGAAAAGTACGTTTCAATTTCGTATTATACCTCAAGGCAGACTGTATTAATTTTTTTGGTCATGGTGTGTCAACATTAACGTTTATGTAGTCTTTTCTTTTATTTGAAAATAGAATAAGTACATTTCAGTATATTAGTACGTGCTTATTAAAGTTGAAAATGTACCTTTTGCTACCATTGTAGAGTAACAGAATTGTGTTTCAACCGTAATATACAAGACCAGATTTCATGGCTGCACAAACGCTACCTTTGATCATGGCACAAGGAGATCCCCCCAAATCAGATCCAAAATTTTTCCACTAGCATCTCAAGGTCATTAGCAGCTCTATGACAAACTTTCATGCACATCAGTCAAAAATCGACACAGTGAATACAGAACATATATGTAAACCTACACACAGACTCGTTTTATTGGTAGAGATAGCTTACCAGGTATAAGGATTTAGGCGTACCAACGTTAGTGGCATCATTTTGTATCATTATACTGTACATGCATCAACATGGTTTTTATTATTTTCTGCAAAGGCGCCTTAAGTTTAAACAGAAACTGTATTAACAGTACGACAAAGATATCTATTATCAACCCAGATAGCCAATATCCCTTGGGTTCTGCCTGTTAGCTAGTATTTTAACACCTTCCTTAGAATCTAAACTGTTTCCTACCGAACTCTTTTCTTTAGCAGTCCTATTCTAAGCGTGTTCTACTTTATAAGATATTTGCCAAAAATCCCGTATTCTTTTAATCATTTAACATATATTAACAACCTAAGCATCATTGTTGATAAATGGTCTCCACTAGCGAGACACCTGGTGTGTAGCCGTTCTACAACAGGTCTAGACAGACAATAAATAAAAAAAGATTGGGATTACGATGGAAATTTTAATCCCAGTCATCTTTATTGTGTCCTCTAAAGGTAAACGCGTGCCTTAGTCTTCAATTAGCTAAATGAAAATCTTTCCTAACATTATATTAAAATAATTTTCCATATTATTATTATTATTATTTATAATTTTATTTACTTTCTTTCCCTTTTTGTTTGTTTGTTTTTTGTGTTTTTTTGTTTCGTTTTTCTTAGTATGTTGACTATGTTTGTACTGTTGTTGTACTA
>JAAAKL020005351.1:0-19453 GCA_010016065.2 Carybdea cf. marsupialis auct. non (Linnaeus, 1758)
AGAATTCGGGATCGACTAGCCGGATTGTCGACTTTACTATTGCACTATTTAGTGCAATGGTAAAGTCTTCGCTTTCGAAGTGGGAGATCCTGGGTTCGAACCAGGCCAGCACCCGAAGCACCTCATGTTTAATGAGTTCTATACTATGTAGTTCATGACTGTTTGTGTGTCTGTCTGAGTACCTATATTTATATATATATTTATGTAAACGGCGCTGGCGGGGATCGAACCCAAGATCTCCGAAAATGAAGATTTCACCGCTGCATTCAATGGTGCAATAGTTACGTTGACAATCCAGGAAGTCGAACCCGAATTCTCACCACCACCAGCAACCTAATTTTTCGCTTCGCCATTAGCTTCATCAGGTTCTATCATATTTCTTTTCATAATAGGGTAGAAAACACCATCCCTACGGCATTGGATGTAAGGAAGATGAACGTACAAACGTAAGTAGAAATACTGTTACTATTTCTTTTCGAGTTGGATGACAAATTCAGAAAGAAAATTTGAAAACTATTCGTGTGTGAATGAGTGGCGTTGTGTTATGGCTGCGGCAAATCTTGGTTTTTGATTTTCCCACCAAACAAGTCTGTTGTATAAAAGGTTCTAATTTCAAAATTCAAAGGTATATGGCAGCGTTACAGTAAAAGAAGAGATGTGGTGCAGTACCGATGTCACGGCTTTTGTTGTCGTTGTTGTCGAAACATGATATAAGTAAGGGGAGGAAGACAGTTGCCATTATAGCAGGGAGGTCTTCATTAGAGGCCACCCTCTTATGCGCGTAGAGGTCGAAGCTGGAGGGGTGGGGAAATTATTCTATTGCAGAACGAAATCGATGGTATTTTATACTTTAAGTTGAAAACCTAAATACACGTGACATGTTTTGCTGTGGAAAGTGAGGGATCTGATGGTTACTATGGTAAGTTATACAGCATGTGGCAACTCATGGGATCCACATTGCAGCGGTTGTTGTGGTAGCGGTCTTCTTCTACACATAGTCGTTTCAAGTTGAATTAAAATCGTTAGGTTTTTTTAAGAGCAGAATTGACGAGAAATGCGTCATTCATGGGGAACAGGAAAGTCATGGACCAAATACATGCAAGCAGGTTACAGCTTTACTCGTGGGATTTCAGTGACTGGGGTTAATAATCTTCTATAACATGTAACAGTTTGATAGAAACCACACTACTCTATAGTGAGGATAGCCAACTTTCTATGTTCAGATGGTCCAATGGAATTACGCGTAAAATAGTAGCGGGCTTATTTACCTTCAAATCTTTCTGCATGATCAGAGGCCTGTAAATCAGCATTATGAGAATAAAGATTTATAAGCTTTTAGGATACCGAAGCGTTTTTTAAAGTTTGTGGAATGTTGGTGTGACATGTAGTGACAAGTGGTTACTTGAAGATACTAAGCCCATCAACAGGATACCATTATCGTCTTCATCGCATTCGTTTTAACGCTCGTTTTCAATGTTTGAAACTTACCTCCGTTCTTTCAAGTTCTTGCCTGATTTCCACTTCTTTCGGAAATCGCGAATGGATTTCGATTCTATACACAATGCAAATTGTAGACACTATTTTGTTTTGTTTAGACAGTCATTGTAAAGGACTGAGCATAGATGGTGCGTAACCCCTTAAATTTTGGCGCCATTTGAACGAATTCACGGGAAGTAGTTATAAGATGTCCTGGATGCAAGTTAACAGGACTGCTAGTTACGTTAGGTAGTTTCTCCGTTGATTTCAATTATGACCAACTGGATTCTGAATCATCAGAGAAAATTTGCCTTCATACGTATAAAATGACAGAGAAATAGGTCATGTCATTAGTGGAGCTCACTTAGCTCAGTTGGTAGAGCGTACGTTACGAATACGTGGGTCACGAGCTCAAATTAATTCAGTTGATCACATACTCTTCTATTTCTTTAATAACTATTAAACCTTATCATTTCAAATCCTCTCTTCTCTAGATTTATTGTGGCACATTTTTCGTTCGTAGCAAGATATATCAACCAAGCTAAGCACTTCGGTGGAGTTAGAGTGACATCCACTGAATAGAAGGGATGCTAAATTGTTAGTCTTTTAATTTCGAATGTCATTAATCCTAAAATTTTCAGTATGGATGGGACCAAGCTGTGCCCGCTCCTATTCATAGCCTCCATGGCCGAATCCACTACTAAAAGCAGGGTTAATTTTCCCCGTAAGATGACAGTCTATTCATGCTTGCAGTCCCCTCTCTGTGTCCTATCTCTCGAAACATAGTGTTCCCATTTCACGAGAGCAGATGACAGAGCACAGTACCTCCGGGATCGTTGCAGGCGAGCTCTGGGTCGGCTTGAACTCACGACCCTTGGATTGTGAGTCTGGCACTCTACTACTATGCCACCACTTTCTGATATGATATGATAGTGGTGTCCCAATTTATGGACGCTGGATTAAGTTTGAGAGATAATAACCAATTACGGTCGTCGCAGTTCGTTTAACTCGTCGCAGTTCGTTTAACTCGTCGCAGTTCGTTTCACTCGTCGCAGTTCTTTTCACTCGTCGCAGTTCGTTTATGACTTTTGTGGAGGCCGGAAGGAGAAATAATTTAGCCTTGTCGGAGGGCTTCAATTTATTTACAAGACCAAGTTATACAATAAGTACAATCTTCGGAAATAGGTTAATATCACGTAGTTGCACGAAGGAAGACACGAAGGCTCGATTGGGCTAAGGAACTGGAATGGGGAAGACTAAGTTGCGAAACAATAAACAATAAACTCCAATGATTTTATAAAGCAAGTAACTTTAGTCAAGAGAAATGTATATTTCACCTTTCACATTCTATTACTACGCATCGATAAATCTACAAGGAAAATCATATGATACCTACATATATACATATATATATATATATATATATATATGTATATATGTATATACAGGTAAAAGTTCTAATAGTAATATTCACGGTTAGTTTTCGATCACAAAATTTTATGTATTTTACAGACACACCCTAAATAGAAAAATTATTGACATCCTTAAATGACATAATTTTACATTTCACAACTAATAATCCATGGCAACTTAAGAAACTAATCCTACCCATTTACGTAGCGAAACTTAGCCGAAGTCACGCCGATAATGAATTATACATGGAGAATCACGAACGCGGCTAATTTGGATTCCCGGATAGACATAACCGATGCCATTCCGTCATGATGAAATACCCACAAACGATTAGAAGTTAAAGAGAGAATTTGAATGTGAGGTGAGGACACGAAGTTTGTGTGTTAAATTCTCCATGGCACAGCCTTTTGCAAATCTGTTATTCAAGCAAATAGGAGTCATTGGGATGTTGTAATCCCCCGCGGGGAGGGGTAAAATCTTATTAATTTATCACCCTCGATAGTGAGAATATGTAAGAAAATCTTGAGAATACTTGGAGTAGACAGACAAAACGGGGCACAAGTCAGTATCGGAGTTTATTGTCAAAATTTAGTATTATTTGAGAGTTTAATCATACGTTAAATATATAAATTATATTTGTTTCTCTCCATGATATATTAACATAGACACGCCAACTCAAAGCCCTGCGGAAGAGTCGGAGCATTTAATAAAAGAAATATACAGTGTGAGTAAGATCTTTAGCCTCATGACTTTTACACCCAATACTCGTCTAATCATTGTAACCTGTACTGCGTGAAAATTGCCCATTGGTTTCGCTGCAACTGCAGATGTGCAAGACCTTGAACTCTCTATGCTGCCACAATTTTTGGTTATACATAGGCAGCGGCTTGATTGTGGTGAACTGTGTCACCAGTGGAACACGCTCTGCGTTCCCAGCGCCATGTGTACTTTTTTGATTTGTCATCCATATCGCTAATATTATGGTAATGCTATTGATCGGGGCATGTGACCAGAAGATGCAAGAAAAACAAACAACAGATGATAAATCCCTCCATCTCAATGAACTGAAACATGAAGCAGCGTGTTTACTATCCACGCTGCTAAGGTCGTATAACTGAGAGGAAATATTTTTTTAGTTACGAGAGTCAAGTACAGTGATTATTACAACGTTTAACATTTCGAGAAGTTTACTTGCCGGATCTTTTAAGTGTCAAAATGAAAATATGCGATCAATATACGACATGCAATCAGCCTATCCTTGTTTATGGTTTACCACTCAAAAACGTTTACTGAAAATCCATTCATAACTTTTTTAGTTATTCTTAACGCCAACAAAGATAGTTTCGATCTCTGCTAAAGGGACACGAATCTAAGAAGTGGATTTTGTCTATTATGTGATTTCGTATCTCCGTTAAATTTCCTAATGACTCCCGTTCATATGTGTACAGTAAGCAAATAATAAGCTATCTACACTTTTGATGTCGATATTTTGGTGCATGCATGCCCAAGAGAACCAGCTCCAGAAAGACACATGATATATCGGAAGTTAGTTCGCATCTGTGCTCCATGGCTCCAAACATTTGCCGTAAATGGACCAACTTTATTTACACACACCTTGCGTATCTTAATGCTGAATCATTTTCCACATAAGCAAATTTATATTTTGATCACTTTGTAAGTGACATTTCGGAGAGCAAAGTTTAGATCAAATCATTGCAAAACTGCAATAGCTGTCACTATGTCAATAATCACGGATTGCAAGTGATTTCAATTTCCGTTTATCGATGATGTGAAAAGCCCTACCAGCATATAGCCTTACGATTCTTTTCCGTGTTCCTATCGTAGCTCGGCCCACCTTACCCGTACCCATCGCAACCTCAAAACCTTACCTCCATCTCATGCCCAACCTAAGGACATATTTCATTGGTTACTATGATTCTGAACCCCTTCTTTTAACAACACCAATTCGAACACAGGAAAGTTTGTTCCTAGAGGATTAATGGAACGGCAAATAGCACGCAAATTTATATGATGAATTGTTACCAAATTTAGCAAATAATCTTATCAAATGTATGACCATGTGCTAATTGTTAGAAAGAATATTGCTTATCCTTAGCATGCCTATTATAAGCTAAGACACATCAGGTATATAAATTTGTCATTGGAACCCACAGGCCTTTCTGCCATCGACTTGACGTGCAAAAAGTTGCATTTAGGAATAAGATATCGCATTGTAATGCGACCTTCTCTGTTTACTCCATTTCGCCTTTAAGTCAGAACAGACTATACTATTCTATGTTTCGTACTTTAGGCAATGTTAAGGGTTTATTTTTAAGACTTAAATTGTATTTCCATTTCAGGATGATGGCGGGTTTTAAACGTACTTTTCATAAAAAGACGCTGCTTTGTTGTACTTCTTATTTTAGAACTCCCTTGAGCAATTTATGCCTTCATAAGGAGACGTGAAGGCCTGCTTATTTAGCTTGTGATTAAACTGTTTTGAAGCTTTCCATACTTGTTCAATTTGCTCAACATTTATTACATGCTTGTGATAAATGAGGTACATAGTACTTTTAAGTTTTAGTCTTTAATTTTTGTTGTTTTTTATAATAGCGGGGTTGCGCAGAACTTCCTTCTTGTTGCTTGGCTCCATACCGTAGCTTGCGACGTTATCCATTAGACAGTAGCTTGCACTTGGAGAGGTGATAGGGGGCGGTAGTCCTCCATCAGCAACAGCACGACACCGTGTCCCGTGTGACTGACGTACAGAGATACCTATTATACGAGTTTTAAAACAACTAATGATAATAATTACGATAAGAATAATAATATAAATATATAGATATATACATAGGTATATAAGTAGATGTTAAGAAAAAAAGAAGAAAACATACACCTACGATGGTGCTTCACAGCTGACATCTTCACAGCCTGATCCTGTGCCATACCATTATCAGGAAGAACCACTCCTCATTTTAGGCCCCTCTTCATCGACTGTGCTTCTGAAGTGACGGGGGACCTCCAATTTGGGGTGGTAACGTAGCACTGGTGCCAACGGCTACTTTTCCAGCCAATACTCATCATAGTCTCTATTCAACCAAATACAATCAGCCGCCCTCTCTGCTCTTTCCTGGGCATCTTTGATACATTCCTGATTTCTGGGTTTCTACTGATTATCATAAAGTCTATCTATAAATACTAACAAGTACTATTGATAACCTTGCTTGAGTGATCGATGCAACAAGGTTGAAACTTGTGCCCCAACCTACCGTTAGAGGATACATCTAGGATTTAAAAGAGCATAACATTAAGGGGGAGTACAGTTGTCAGACCCAAATGTCGTGATTGATTATTTTGGAAGCAAGCCCTGATATTTGACTAAGTAATTCCTTTGTCTGTATATAAGGGGAAGTCCCTCGATGAAATGCAGCTCAAGCGAAACCATTTAATCAGCAAGAAATTGTATGACGTTGTGATTATTTAGAGTAGATCACCTGACGGACTATTATTAAGTATAGATAATTTTTGTATATATATATGAACGCCGAATTAGTCGAAAAAGAGAAACCGAGTAGAAGGAGTTTGTGAAGATCAGAAATAAATAAAGAGAAAAGTACCGAGGCCTGTGTGTGATCGCTGTCAGGGTGACTTCTGGTTTGCGTAAAGCATTGCTACCAATTCGGGGGACTGTAAACTTAAGGTGGCTGAAAGGCACCATCTTGACAATCCTCTAGTTTCATAACCTAAGGAATACATTGCATAATTTTAAAAACATGTCTACTTTGAAATCCTCTCAATAGTATGACCTCCTGATTTTAAGATAATTTATTTCATTACTCACTACCCTTTTATTGTTGCTGTGAGATTCTTGGGATTTTCTCGACCTTTCATTTATGCAAGATTTGAACTCCAGACTGATTTTAAGACTAATCCACGATTTCATCACAAATATGCGTCCACGGAGAGAACGGATGAACTTGTAGCTCAGTTGCGGTTCGCACGTATGTGCAGGTCGTGCCTGGAACACCCAAAAATTCTCACCAATTTTTTTTGTGCCTGGCCCTATAGGTTTTCCGCATTATCCCAATCTTCTTGTTAAATCGAATAAGCCTGCTTCTTCTCCTAAACACAAACTTTAAACACAACATTCATTCCGTTCCGTTTTTTGTAGTACCCAGGGTGTTTTGGCACAACCTTTTCTTGTGGAAACTCTCGTAAATTTTGAATGGGCACGGAATTAAGGCTCATAAGGCAAATGACCGAAGCCAAGGTGTTCCAAATCAGTTTGGCTCCCAGCTAAGGTACAGGCAGGAAATCAACGTAACACACGCAACGGCCAGTTCCTTACAAATCATGCAACAAAGGTAAGATATCAGTGATGTAAGTATCACATTGTCCCCAACTTAACTTTTCTGAATGAAAACACACGTGAGACATCATCTCCTTCAATATCAACATGAATACTGTGGATTAGTTACCCGAACATCCATTCAGCTCGCTAAGACACTTGTAATAATATTTAGCAAGGAAGTTAGTTTGGGTTGAATGGAGAATATCGTTGTCGTTTGATGCATGCTATTGTTTCGTAAATAGTTTAAATTATAGTTACGATGAGTTTCACTCCCCTATGCTAACACGTTTCATTAGCAGGAAAATCCTCCTTACACCCAGACACGTAGCTGCCAGGATATTGCAGGGGAGGGGGTGTGTAGGGAAATCACCATTCCTGTATTTTGAAATAACTTCTATTACGCAAAAGGGAACTAATAGACAAGTACACATGTAGTCGAATACCGAGTCAGTATAAAAATAAATTACCAGAAGTCGATTAACAATCGGACACTGCCTTTTACACAAATACTCCATCGAATTTTTCCTTGAGGGGGTAATGCCCCTACAAATCAGACAATTGAGGGGAATGCCCCAGTGCCGTCATCCCCGCAGCCATGGGCCTACTTACACCTACTAACATTGTAAATTTATAAAACTCCCAAAGTATATACGTTTTCTGTTACGTGAAATTGAAGTGAACACCCAGAATTTCCAGGCACGAGCCGCCACTGTTGTGGCTAGGTGGGTGTCACTAACACTAACCCTAGAAATAACCTAATCCCTAACCGTAACCCTAAGTGAACTTGTACTGTTCGTGAACTAGTTAGTGGGACCCACTCAGCTACAAGTTCACCGAGGGAACGTTTAGTATCAACAATGATATTGATGTCAAACTGGCGTGGGCAGTGAATTTTTCTGTTTACAACCAAATGACGATGTGTCCCGGTATTCGTACAAGTTCACCCGAATCTTCAATACTTTCAGCTGATCAACTCATCATTTAATTCAGAGACCGAAACCTGAAAACTCTTCTTCTTCATTGCTGATGCAGATGGGACATCTTCAGCAACAGTGAAAGATATTTTAATGCAATCAAGTTCCAGGGGCTACGAATAGCTAAAAGTTGTGTTTCATAGTTCTTAAGATGGCAACATATTCTTCTCATTACACTTCTTACTTCAAAGATCCTCAAAAGATCTACTTCCTTGTCTCGTGAAATGGGCAGCATTGACTTTCGTCCATTTTGAGTTGGCATGGTATCGTCGATCATATCCTATCTCATACCGGTAGCTCTCTTTCTCAAAAGCTCTTCAACCCCCATTCAAAAAAAATGATGATAGCAACTTACACCATGATGCAACCATATTGGCAACAGCACAGAAATACAGACTTTAGAGCATGTAAAAAAAAATTTTTGAGGATTGATAAGGACATATAAGAGGAATGTAACAAGTTTATCCTTACAAAGACATTACACCTTTAAAAATTAAATATTCTATGTCTTTTATTTTCATTTCATATTCTGCATCCTTGTTGAAGGATAGGTCTTTCTTATATAGCAAATTGATGCGATCTCAAGCAACTATAGTCCTCCAAAATCTGCATCCATATCTCAGATATAAGATAATGTATACAGCCTGTTTAATTTCACTTTACCTCCGATTTCCCTTCACACCACACGTAATGTGAGATGACAAGAAAAAGTTGAAGTAAACTTACCTCATTTCCTAGCTCTACGGCTGCTTTCCGGCTTTCAAGCCCTGAGAAACGAAGAAAATCCCGTAAATAGCCAAAAATAACGAGTATCCCGTAACTAATATATGTCATAACAGCTAAATGCAAAGGTACTGTATGTGCATCGTCTTGAACTTTGGATGGCTCTGCTTCTTCGCAACACGCCTTCTGTCTCTCCGGTAAGTTGGTAAAATTCTCCTTTTCTTCTGAAGGGCGCTCAAAACTATTTCCATTGCAATTGATGTACGACAAGGCCGTGTGCTGCACTAATTTCTCGTTGACCACTGTATTAAATCTCATCCTGAGGTTACAGCAGACCTACAGCATCAATGGCGTCTAGAAAGAAGCAGGTTGTAATATCCCCACGTTCGCTTCTGTGACAGAATCAGTTTTTCATCCTTCAGAAGTTGCATGTGAATCTATTGTTATGTTCTTGGAATCTTTTGTGTCGTCATTCATGTTAACTTGATACGCCAGCTCGTTCTTTTGTTCTTTGTAACGCAATCTCGACTCTATGTCCACTGATCACTCAAACAGAAGGGGTCAACAAATCAATCTCGTGACTGAATATGCAGGGTATCGAAAATAAACGGGTAGGCTGGTTGTAACCGGTAAAAAGATCGAGGAGTATGGAATGGTAGGGGGAAATGGGTCATAATCTATGTCATAGTGTGGAAGGCGGCTAGCTAGAAGCGTAATTTCATTTTTCCACGGGCATCAAAACATAATAGAATAGTGCTACTGTCTGACAGACTACATGATCAAAAACATTATTTCAACTTCCTAAAATAACATAACATAAAACTTTACGAGAACAATCAATCTTCAAGATAAACTGAAAAACGCCATCGCTGTTTTCAAAACAAAATCGCGGGCAAAGAATATATAGCGAGACAGGATCAACGCCAACAGGAAACGAAATCAGTGCTCGAGGTTGAGCATAACAACGGACAGGTTGAAAATTTGTCCATTCTGGACCCGGAAGTAGCAAATGGGAAATTCTAGTATGTATGGTCGTGGGCAGTGGCCGTCTTAAGGGTCAGGGGCACTGGGTCGAAAAGGTTTGCAGGGCCCAACGACGTCATGCATTGCAAGGCAGTTCAAGACATGTTCATGCTGAGGACATTCTGGGGGTACAGTGTTCCCTCAAGGGAATACAGTTTCCAAATTTTTGCCTATTTCTACGAAATTAATATGAGTAGTATTCACACACTATTTTCTTAGCATTGAAGTGCGGGGCTCCGTTTAAGCCTGGAGGCTTTGGCCATGGCCCAGTCGACCAGCTCTCCTAATGCTGCCACTGGTTGTGTGTGTGGGAATGGGAATAGTTATCGGCTTGATGATCATACGGTGATGGGGCAATATCATATTTACAAGGGAAAGAAAAATCGTGGATCGCTCTGAATTTTGCAAAAGTAGCTAGATACAGGAACCTAGCCCGCCACCCCCCCCCCCCAATTTTGCCAGATGAGCTACCGAGCCTTTTGAATACAGTACGATATTTGATATACCAGATGAGGACCCAAGACCTCACAAAGTCTTGCATGACCCCCCTTCACAAATTCCTTCACACGAACATTAAACCTCTCGTGTTAGATAAAAAATGTGATTATGTGATATGACTTATGGAGAGAGTGTGCCAGGTTTCTTGGGAGTGATCAGGGACGTAGGAAGCATCTCAAACTTGCGGGGGGCAACAGTCAAAGGGCGCTTTTACATTTACAGAACACTTTACTACGTGTTGGATATCAGAGTGGATAAAGGGGCACTTTACTGCTTATTAAAAATCTTGGGAGGGGCACGTGCCCCCAGTGTTCCCTGATTCCCACGTCCCTGGGAGTTATTTATCACACTTGTAAGGCCTCGTAATCTGTTTCCTTCTCGATAAAGGGCCCACGTCTCATAGCGGGTTTCTAATTGACAAACTGCCATTTAAGTTTCAGGAATGAAATGAAATAGTAAGAAATAGCAAGGTTGTAAAAAGCGTATCGATTCCCCTCACATTTGTTTTGAAATCTTTGGCTTCGTACATTTACCACGGTAAAGAAAGCTAGAACGCTTTCTTAGAAACAAGGGAAATCTAAACAGTGCCGCACAAAGGAATTTTGGATAGGGGGGGGGGGTGCTCCAAGAGTGGAAGGCCGTTTTCAGAAAATCACGACATCCATGCATTACGAAGTCAAGGGTTGTTTTCAAAATTGGCCAAACTGCTTGTCAATCATAGACAAAGGACTGGGGCTTGTCCTTTTTCTAAGTTTACCATGCACTGCTGATAATCAATAAAATCAAAACACCTCCAATCCTTATATTCGTGTAAAGATCAATTGAAAAACAATTGGACGAGTCTGCATGGTGAGAGTAAGAAGAGCCCAGCTTCCCTGTATCCTCTCCCAAGCTAAAAACAAAAATATCTATCGATTAGCAAAATCACTAAAAAAAGTGATCTGTAGTATCAACGTCATACTTGATAACATATTTTAGTATCGATGTGCATCATGCATCAATTCATATTACCAGGTCTTTTATCCACCTCTTCCATAATCCAAAAAAAATATTGATCGCTGCATTTGGACAACATGCATCAGATTAGATCTTGTCAAGAAATGATCTGCATTCTCACTTGGCAAAATGATGACCAATGGCAATGCGTCTACAGCAATTCCTTCTGCTACTTCCCCTTCGTACATTAGAGACTCGATTATGGAAAACTGGCACGAGACTTATCAGGTTGATACAGAATGTTTAGGTTTTTCTTTCAAACGCTCTAAGGTAACGCTTTGAAAATCTCAGCGACTCTCAAAGTGACTCACGGATTATTGTTAGGCCTACTCACTTACTTCATCTCAATTTCCAAGCTTTCAATTCACGTGAATACCCAACATGTGGTCTTTTCATGCCTTTTATATAACACAACAGTTATCAAACTTAAAGAAATATTATTTCCATGGTTTATATTATAAAGTATTTAATTTTAGAAGGAGGGTGCAATGGGAAGCCAGCGCCGAACTAGGGGATATGATTGCATCAAATGCAAATAATCTTACCTCCTTTCGTGCCTCAGCAGTACCACGCTGTCTGCTATTGCATCGGAAGAACTGTGAACCTGGAGTACTCATATTTCCAAGACTGGTATAAATCATCCAGTTCAACTCGTATGTAATCTTATTCAGTTCTACGTTTTCCCCACCACCATAATATACGGAGCCCTATTTTCCCGATGTGGTGCTTGTGCTTTCGTAAACAATCCGGCAGCAAAAAGCAAATGTATATTCAAGTAAGATCACGTGTCTGAATCGTACGATAGAGTGACCTTTGGATGTTGACATTGTTCTAGAAATGAAAACGAGGACGATTTTTGATTCTGCTTCATGAGCATTCATTTCTTTTGCTTGGATCTTTTGCATTACAGAAGATGGAACTTCTATGGTATTTGTATGGAGTTCAATAGTATTAATGATGAATCTATCATAATAGCATGAAAGTTTCGCCTCCCTTCTCTGGACTTCTCGGTGCTGTCGACTCGGGCTTGAAGGTGGGTGTGTCATGTTGGAGGTAAGCTTGTAGTTGTAGAAGGTAGATCGGGGGACGAAGTGCATGAGTGGGGTGCATGAGGGCATGGGCGGATACTCTGCTGATTTATTGGGGGAAGCGACCGATCTTCATCTGGCAAAAAGGATGTGGTTATTGCTTCATTAGTTGTTAAATTCGATATGTTGACTAAGTAGTAAGAATTGTATTGACGCAATATTCAAACAATAGACGTCCCAAATTTCTCTCTCCTTTATAAGGGACCGTAAAACCCAAAACACGTTGCGCAACTGTGGAGACCGTCGATTCGATTCCCCATAGTTCAACGATTCTACATCTTCGAGATTTTATAACAACGATGTCTACATTCAGCCTTAACTGAAATAGGTTTGTTTTTGATAGCGATTATCGGCAGAGATTTATTGCAAGGTATAAAGCCTATTCTTTTTTTTCGAAGCAAGATTACACCACCACCACCAAGTTTCGTTCGCTTTTCCAAGTGTCTACCATTCCCTGACGGTTACCGGAGGCTAAGCAACAAGTGATATGGAGGGAGTACCTAGCACAGCGGACTAACATATAGGGTCAAGCAGTGTAAAAGAGGTTCTGGTAAAACTGGATAGAGAGCAACATTAAGACCAAAAAAGTTAAAGAATCTTTTGAAATGATATGAAAAAAACACATCTTGAAATCAAGTATATCGTTGACCTCAAGATGCAATAAAATCAATACCGAACATTTCGAATTTTGCAAGAAATGCCTCCATACAACTTTATCAGGAATGAAATGAGAAGATCTTCATGCTTGTTTGACAAAGCATAAATTACTCAAGGGCATTTTAAAATAAGAAGCGTATCGAAGTGGACCTTGGACCTTTTTCAAAATACACTTGAAAAATCACTCTCTAACAGAAGTGGAAAGGCAATGCTATTTTCCCCTCTTTTAACCCCAACATCGGTTTTTCGTAAGGCGTGAAACTTTGAATAGTTGGTTCTATGACTGAAAACGTTGTGACGTTTTGCCACTGTAAAACTGGATTGAGATATAAAGATGGACTAAATGAAGTGGCCCCCACACCCGAACATGGCCAAAGTTAGACACCCCGACGGATAGAGTCCTTCAAGAGTAGATTATTGCAAACATGATTATAGATTTGGAAGGAAATCATAGTTTAACACAGTGTTGAGCTCAAATGATGGGGCATTTTAGGCACCCTATTTAAATTTTAGTCTAAGCTTTTCTGAAAAACTTGTATTTTTAAAAACATTCTTTATCCCAGGACAATTGCCGTATTAATCTATTCTTTTGAACAATCACCAGTAAGAGGGAAGAAGAGGAGGCTATTCTCAAATCATTGATATAGAATAAAAAGGGTGCCTTTTATCGGATTTGACGGCAGTCGTAGGATGCAGTAGAGAATTATGGGATAGGAGGCCTTATGTTTCCAAACATGGTATTAGCATTGTTTACATGTAAGAAAATTTTGATTCATTCATTTACTAGATAGATTTGATGACGTATCGTAGAACTGTAAGAATTGAACTCAAATCGATCTGGAAACCACTAGCGGAATTCACTCAAGGAACAATTTCAAAGAATCAGCTTAGTAATTATCTTTTGTAAAAACTTGTAGTCGTTTAGTTAAAGTAAATAAAATATACAGCCCACAGAGAACAAGTGGAATTGAATCCTTTGGTTTTTACTAGGCAAGATTTCCATCCATTTCCAGTCAATACCACTTTTGACCATACTCTTGTCCCTTGATGAGATCTGAGCAAGCCTGCATGGTGGTTTTGCAATAGGCTTGTTAGAGGATGTAGTCTCGCAAAGCAAGACGGGATATTCTTTTTTCTCCCTTTTCATTCATAATAGGCAGTACTTAGGGTTTCTTTTATGCCATTAACGTCGTCTGCATAATTTATACGTACGTTATTATACACACATGAGGTCCAGCCACCAGCCAGAAGTTGAAATTTCCAGGGCAGCGTTAGAGCTTGCCCCAAGACCTCAGATTACCAAAAGTACGTAATGTAAGTCATTTTTTAATTTTATTCTTGGGTTCAAAGTTTAAATTGATGATCTTGATATAAGGACTGATTTGTACAGTTATTTTTTGATAGTTTATCAATTGTAGATATACTTGAGCTCGGTCTTAGTTTCACCTGAAGGTTTTGGAAGCTGTAGCGACAGCATCCCTGAAGCCATCACTTTGCCGACAAAAATGATTTGTTTTTCGTCTTTCTTTGTACCAGTAGTGAGTTAGTCTTGTTTTCGTTATTCTTGTGTCATCTGATGTTCTATTGTCTTCTATGTCATACCATTAACACTTAGTTTAGCTACAATATGCATGTCCGTACTTAGTTATTCGATATCCATTTGTCCAACATCTTGTGTTTTATATAGTTTTTTCAATTAGTGGTGTTAATACTCTGAATATTATTTTTCATTGTAAACTACGCTCCTTTACGAAATTATGTATAAAACTATCCTAATTTTAGTTGATGTCAGTATCGATGTAATGTGTTGAGAAGAATCGATCGAAAAGTTTCGACAAAATGAAATTCGTCTTATATATTTCAAATTCTAATATCTCTCTATCAAACTGGCCAAAAGCGAGACTAAGGGTAACTGGAAATCACTGTATTGACTTGTACGGTTGGTCTTGTATTCTATTAACATGAGCATGGAAAAGACCGTTCCGTGGACGCAACGGACATATTTCCTTTTCACATGAAGACATGGACGTGTCCGTCGTCTATTTGCTCCGTCCAGTGGACGCTTGCATAAATCGAGACATTTTATCTCCGTCGGGTGTTGTTTTGTTCCAGCTTTGAGATAGGAGGGCTGGGTAGTTGAAGGTAGTAAATGAACTCACCGAATTCAAGTAACATGTCCAAACTAATGCAAGGCATGGTCATGGGAAAAAGTAAGCAGATGCACGTATCTAACTTTCATGTTTTCAACGAAATTTCTTCTATAGCTATATGAAAGCAGAGCAGGAAACCAATGAGGGAAGAGATCAGGTTTAGGAATATGATATTATTAAATTCTGATCGTTACCTTTTCTTCTTGTTTCACTGTAATTTGTCAGCACGTAATCAATGTGCAAGCACTGTGCGTCTTTTTCAGTCATAGATCGTTGAATATTAATAGTAGTTTTACTTGTTAACCGTATAAATCCCTACAAATCTGCAGAGAGACTGTTATACTTCAATTTTGAGATTCACCTACGTTGATCTGTTGGCAAAAAGTAACAAATAGTTATCTCGTAAAAACATTAAGTAAGCCTAAAGCATCTTTTTAAATGCATGCGCCACGGAGGGACCGAGTGCTTATTAAGGAAAGGAAAAAAGGTTGAAATATAGGTTGAAAAATAACATTCTAGTCAATCAATCAATCAATCAATTTATCAATCAAAATAACCATAGATTTATCTCCATTGATCTCGAAATCAGATGCTTTCTACCGAGTACGGCAACGTAAAGTATGAACTAGCCCTTCCTTATATTCTGCAGATAGGAAACTCTTGAACTTGATGTAAGCACAACTAAAAGTGGGTTTGCTATATATATTAATTTGTAGATTATAGATAACTTTTCCATCCTAGCATGATTACATAACAACTACAAACTTGAAATTAATGAGAGCCTTTCAATTCGTAAGGAAAATTCTGTTTTGAACATAACTGTCACGTCAACACCATTTTTGCTTTTTGACAAATCGCCTGGGAGTTATTGGGATCTTATTAATCACTTTTTATTAGCTGTTATTGTTATTTTCTCGTATTGAATGAATTGCACATCCTATATATAGAAGGTGTATAGTAAATCCACTTTGTACTGAAGATGGCGCACAAGTCGATCGAAAGCTTTACAATAGATAAATTTAGTGAAGAAATAGTGCACTATTCTTGAGAGTTGAGGTAATTGTACTGATTGACGGGCCATTTTACTATGCTCGTGTGTAACCCGTCTCCTTGCAACCAGTGATAACCGTGCTTCTCCAATAGGCATGAGAATTTTGTTCTATGTTTCATAAGTTAAATTATCAGCAAAATTTGTATACAAAAAGTTTGTTTGTGGTATAGAAGAATAAAACTGCCCGAAGTAGCGAAAACATGTTGGCACTGAACTCTGTATATTAGCCTAATATACGAGTCTACCACTTTCATTGAGAATGGGAAATACTCTCTCCCTTTACAGAAAGGTGAGGATAGCTTTCAACTTAGAGTAACAAGTTTAATCAAAGTCAAAGCGTTTTCTGAAGACAGTTTTTCTTAATATGCCTCCTGACCATTTCTGTTGTTTTTGTGCTCACTTGAATATCCTCCAAAAATGATGACGAACATCCATGTGATATACCAGGTTAGGTCACCACGAAAACACATAAAGAAAGATCCGATTTTGAACTTGGATGTGCTCCGCTATATTGTGAAAACAGACAGCAACCCGACTTGCATATGTTTATGTGTCATACGATTTTGTGACACCTGACAGTTTGGAAGGCGGCTTGTAATCTCTGAGCTCCAGTGACAAAGCGGCATACCTCTGTTCCAGATAGCTGTAACGCGTAAACACAGAAGACGATCCTCTTCTATCAGATTCTTCCTCGTCTACCATGTCACATGTCCTATACACAAGATGTTCTCTGAAGTGTGCACAAGGGCAAGGTGTAGCACAAATCTTTCCCACTGATCTCTAAAAAAGACTGGATCGAGCTTCCCATTGTTTCCAATTACGAAAAAGTGTAGTCACGAGTACTGGCCCCATTAGTTAAAATAGCGCGGGAAAGTCCGCCATGTTACGAAACGTTATTTACAAGCTTTGTGTTATGGGGACTGAAATGGCGTCCAACGACTGACCTCACTTTCAGACGGAAAATGCTCGATCCAGTGTTTTGTAGAGATCAGTGAGTATAACAGATAATCGTCTCGCTCATAGCATTGAGGCTGCAATCTATAAACACAATCGTGTGACACATGGAATGTCATGCATACAGTAGAAGCATCGTGTTACAATAACCTTCTGCGTATAGTCAAATAGAAACAGACAGCCGATGTAAAAGCGTAAACCAATCTCACAAAGGAAGATTCGTTGGCAAAGAAACTTAAGAAATTATTGTCAAAAGAATAAGTATTATAGTTGGTTATGTTCGCTACCGTTATGTTTATTTAGCAAACCAAAAAAAATTATTAATTTTTGTTTGGCTTTGCCTCTATTACGCTAGAGTTAAACAAGCTATTACTCTCCGATACTTTTCGAAGACTACTGAAATGACATTTATACAAATTCCAGTCGCTAACTCTCTTGAATTTGTTTACCAGAATAGAAAACTTTTATAACGTCAACCCATTACTCCATTCTGTTAGTCAGTGCTTGACCAGAAGTATTCATAAACCATTTGGTTAGAAGATCTGATTGAAGCATGTGATCTTAAATTTGATAAACGTTCTTAAAGCTATTCTACAGATAATATGTAGTACAACTGGGTAACAACAAAGAGGTTTGATTGAAGATTGAGCGCAGTAGAAACATCATCGTCTTCAAGATTTCATTAAATATTGGAAAAATGAAAAGATAATAAAAATAAATGGACGGTTAGCGTATTTTACAGCAAGTGTCAACCCAAATATCTTTCATACAATAATAATGAGAAGTGGATGGATATGTTTTATCCATCAGATAATTTGTGCCATCACATCACCTGCTCCGTCATATACCCCTCACCGCCAGATTACCCATACCGCCGAATATACCTACAACGCCGTATCATTAGCATGACCACAAAACGTGCCAAAATTATCAAATTGCATACAGTACACGTCACTTCATAAGTAAACAGCTTGCCTCGCGGCATATTAAAACAAGCAATCCCAAAACGGGATTTTATTTCATGTTAATAGATAAAAGCGAAGTCTGTCGGTTAATGAGCCGAGAATCTGGTTTATAAGTAAGAATTTCGAACTTTGACCTATTGCTGCAAAACCCCACTCATTTACTTTCTACTTCGCTGTCGTAAAATTGCCCCCATCCGATAATGCTCACCCTGTCTTAAATCTTTCATTTTAAAAGAGAGTATTGATAGTATTAGGTTTAGAGAGGATACCGAGTAAAAATGTAGTGGAAATCACTTCACAATACTTTCTTGGATCGTTCAAGAAAGAATGGATTATTGGATTATTTAATCTTTCAAAAATGATTGCAATAAGCTCCAACCTCCACGATGCTATCAGCCAATTACTGCCAGTTGGGCTCAAAATGATACGGTTGGTGCATAACCCACAGGTTATCTAGTAAAAGATACGGTATTAGGCCTATAGCCCAGGTATCAACTTTCCCTGGCTATCAACTTCTCCTGACTTCAAAGCCTAAACGAGACGGGTACAGAGATCCTCTTTGGGCTTCCTTCAGCAGTTCCTGATATTTAAGGTTTCTATTCTGTTTGATTAAAATACGAGACTAGCACCATTTTTAAGGTTCCGAAAAGCCGCCAATCTCAAGGGCAATTAATATGCTGTCATTGGTTCACTTCATACAAAATTATAAACAAATACGCGTTTGTTCTGGTAGTACACTGATAGCACTTTCCATCGACAGCATCTACACAATTCTTATGCACACCAAATGGGCACCAGAGCCCGGTTTGCATGGAATGTTTCTGGGTAATTGTGAACTGGCGATCTCCACGAGATGGTGCGTAATCTGTAGGCTAGGAGTAATCCTAATTATACCATCGTACAATTCTCCTCTACATCTTCAACTACCATTGTGGAGCTCGTCCTACTTTAAGGTCTCTTACACGTTGGTTGCATTCCCATCTCCCAAATGACACAAACAATAGTTAAATGAGGTTGTTCAACAAATTCTTAGCAGTCTCTGCCTGCAGGCTTATACCCATAGAGAAAGGACTGGGCTAGAGCGCGGTCTCCCTATCACCTCCTCACATGAATACATGGGAACACTGAAGGAGG
>JAAAKL020005352.1:0-19452 GCA_010016065.2 Carybdea cf. marsupialis auct. non (Linnaeus, 1758)
TTGAAAAGGAAGGCAATATTTACTTTAAAGTTAAACCTGATGAGATCGTCAAATGCAATATTGACAATTCAAATTCCAGAGGCAAATTTAAGGAAAACTTTTTTTATATGCTTAATCCAATACTTACTGTAAAAACTCGTTAAAATATTTTAGGGTCTTCATTATCTGCAAGGGGAGCTTTTTTTATTTTTACCAAGCTCACTAGTCCCACTTGAATATAAAACTTGCTCGTGTTTAATTTTCTGATAACAAGCGCTGGCATTAGCAAGAACACTTGCTAGTGTGACCAGTCTGAGTGGCTGTGTTCAGACAAACATGGAAATAGAATCTGAAAAAAAAACTTTCAGCAATACGGAAGATCTATAGATACTTTCATCTATAGGGCTTGGGAAGAGACATAACCTTTTAGGCTTCGTTATTGGGAATCATTTTGTTAAGTAATAACGATTTTCTATTTCTAAAGTCTACTTTTTTGTTCTTTGATCAGTTCGTCCTGGCTTACTTTTATTTTAGCTTAAAACCAAATGTTTTCCCAGTTCTTTGCTGTCTTACATATGCTAAGACCTCTAAAATCTGATTTGTCAAGATTGTATTTAATATTTGATCGGAATTAGCTTTTCCTCCAATTTGTTCTTCTTGGTTCATTTTATTTTTCAGTAGTATCACGTCTGATATAAATCTTTTGATTTGCCTTCTATAGCTAAATTTGACTTCGTCCATGTTTTTGGTTTTCATCTTTTCGATCATTGAGATTCATTTTCCGTCTTTTCACTTTGGTGTTTCGTTACCCACCAAGCATTGATAACATCGTTAAAATATTACCAATTCTAATATCAATATTATTCAACCAATCACTTGGTTCTTTTAAAAAAAAATTTTTACATTTTGTAAAACAAGAGGGGGGATCAGTTTCTTCAAAGAAGTTTGTTGGGCACATTTTATATTTTATTGGGTAACTGAAGCAGTCTTTGTATGTTTACTTTTTTTGAAAATCTTATTTCTGGTAATTTTTTCAATTAAAGTAAGTATAATCACTATTGAGGAACATTCCTTATTGGCATTGCTGTCAAAATGTACTATCATTATTTAAGGCCTTTTCAGTATTAGATTATGCAACACGGCTTGAATTGTCAATGTATAAACCTGAAATTGGCTGGTAAATTACAGATTCGTGACTGTCACCAGTTAATCAAAGGATGTTAACCAATTGGCAACCAACTCGTTACGCTCTGACAGATCCTTGAACAACAAACGAAACAAAATCAACCAAACAGTTCGTGGTAACGAACTGTAGTAAGGAGCGACCCGGCTCAATAGTAAACGAAACTCTAAAAAACGGAACTTCGATGCTAAAAGATATATCAAAAGAATCGGATTTTTATGCTGATTTTAAATATATAAGTTTCATCAAATTTAGTCTTTGTCATCAAAAGTTACGAGCCTGAGAAAATTTGCCTTATTTTGGAAAATAGGGGGAAACACCCCCTAAATGTCATAGAATCTTAACGAAAATCACACCATCGCATTCAGCATATCAGAGAACCCTATAGAAAAATTTTGACTAAAGTTTGACTCTTGCCACAATTCTGCTTTTTAAAACAATTAAAAGCTTTATAGCGTAAAGAGCGAGGGATTGCGGAAGGGACAACCCTTTTCATATACGGAGTAATTTCTGTTCGTTGTAATTTTTGATGTCACACCTTACTTTCAGTTTAAAAACTAGCTTTTTTTATTTAATTCATAAAGGGACGGCATTTTTGTTTTGATGCGATGAAAAATGTAGAAACAAGATATATTTAAGAATGTTAATCTTGAGACTTTATTGTCGCCGAAGTATGTATGTGTTATTGATATGTGACTGTACTGTAAATTGGTTTTATATATTATTCCTAAGTTTATATTTAGTATTACATACGGGGCAAAGCTTTCTGAGGTATCATGGATTCTCTTTCACCGCACAAAATTGGATACTGAATCTATGCAAATTGCACATCATTGATGATGCAACATCAATGACAACATCAAAGTCGATGATGCAATATCGATGATGCAATATCAATGATGATATCAAAGACGCCAAAATAGAATCATTTGAAGCCTCACAATCTATCGGAGTAAGAGAATCATTATCATTGATAAGCATTAATTTATGGGAAATAACTTTAAACCCAAAGCAAAAACAAACCTTTTACTTCAGTCTGAATTAGTTTATTGTGTTGGTGAGTGCTTAGGCCTTCATTGTGGGACAGATGGTTTCACATCAAATGGTCAGGACTAATGTTTTGAAAATAGCTAAGAAATTAAGAGTTCCACTTTAATAAAAATTAGGCTTCAACTTTCTATACAAAAATATAAAATCTTTCAAAGAATACTCATAACTAAAGTAAATTTAACAAAAAAATATTTAACATTATGGAAGTTGATTATTTTCTTGTGTTACTATAGTTGTATTATTTACATTGTTCATCCTAGATTCTACTTCATCGCTTTCTCCTTCAGCCTTGTAATTCCAGGATTGTTCAGAGCCGGATCCAAATATAAGGAAGAAAATCGAGTCTGCTGCTAACACACTGCCAGCCATAATAAAGACCGCCGACCAAGCTTCAAGGGTTTGCTGCAAAATAAAGGTAAAATCAGGATAAAAACTGAAAAGTAGTAAAAAGGAAAAATAACAAACAAGGCGAATCGTGCACGTTGTCTTTCAGAAGGAAATTTTTTTCCAAATCCAATTAAAAAACATTTGGCACCAAAGTTTGCAAAACAATAGCAAAATTAAAAAACGAATAAGCATAGCTGAAAAATTAGGACTAAAGCAAAACACTAGAAAATTATTAGCAAGGCTCTATCTCTACCTCCACCCCTACCTCTAGTTGTTATTTATGGCGGAAAAATCTGGTAAGGTCCTTACATCCAAATAAAGTCTAGGATTTTAAATCAAGATACAAAAAGAATTGAGCCAAATTTTAAAAGCTGTGAAACATTGCATCAAACAAAAATTACTACTAAAAATAATTACAGTCCAAGATATTTAAACGTGAAAACAGTTAGATCCCCGGTGCTTTTACATGGTTCTTATTGAGGTTAAGTACTTGGTAACACAAATAGTATATAACTCCCAAGTTGAACATGTGAAAGTAAAATTCCTGTAAGAGTTTTATCAATAGTAGATGTTAAAGTGTCGAGTACCATGTTTAAACCTTTCTATCTTCAAATTAAATCAATATGGAGCTTCCAATACCACGCATTTGTAGTATTTGCGTATTTTTGAGACAGACCCACATTTGGTATCTATAATGTGGTGTTTGCAACAAATTACATTCATAGAACTATCTGTAAACTCTTAGATTCATTGCAAACTTAAGCTATTTGAAAACTTTGCATGCTGACCAATGGTCTGCGTAGCATAGGCATTGACCTCTTGACTCCCTGCCTTCGGTCGGGAGTGTATTGCACAGTTAAAGGTAGAATTTGCTGACCCTTCTTGTGTTTTCCTCCACATTTCATCACACTCATCAGCAATTCTGGATGCCACGATGGGCCTGGACAAGGCTCGAACGTGACCCAAGTAAGTAAGTACATTTCATCACATATCCATTTCGAGCTAGGTCGGCTCTCGGCTGAGCTTACCAAGTCATACGGCTGACCCCTGTTCCAAACCAAATAACCGCCAACACCAAGACTCGAACCCCCGTCCTCAAGGACAATGGATTTCACGTGTAATCTTTGGTTATAAACCACTATAACATACTAAAAACTTACAGATTCAAAGTTCTTGGATATCTAAAAGCACACAAGTGCACTTTTAACTACGGACTAAAAACCAAAAATCAAAATATTACAAAGGAGTAAAGTAGAAACGGACTTACATTTTCATCTGTCATGAATCCTACCAGGACTGGGCCCAGCCAGGAAACCAGCATAGATACACCATTTGTTATTCCAAACAGAGTCCCTATGGGAAAAATGTTATCATAAAATAGATCAATAAACATTACTAATTATATTGTTAGCTGAGTAATTTTAAGAGCCAATAAGAAATGTATAGAAGAAAAGCCGAATATCCTCCCATCTAAAGCTTTTTCTAAGCATATACCAATAACCAAATTTGAACTTTTCATGACCTGACCAATAAACCAATGAATCTAAGAAAGGTTTTGGTTGGAAAAGAGAGTTTCAAGGCTTTACATAAAATTGATAAGGCAAGATACCTGCAGACTTCTTTTATTGCAAACTCTATTTTTCATCGTATAATAAGTTACTAAAAGATGCAAAAACAATCCTGGGTCAGTACTAATATGCCATCTACCTAACAGGCTACATACAAACATAAAAAATATAGATTCTATTCAATCGAAAAAGAATTCTATTCAAGCTACTTAAAAAAAGGAAAACAACAAACAGAAGAAAGGAAGAAATGCCAAAATAGATATTACAAGGCCAAAAATAAGTAGCATATTACGGAAAAACAAAAATATATAAATTTCATTGATCAAAATTCATTGAACTAACATGTGACCATACAACGATAATAAAAATGGAAATCATCCGTGAACAGAACAAGAAAAAAACAAATACGTGAAAGCATCTTAAAGACAGCAAGTGCAAAAAAAAATTGAATAAAAATTGCTTTAGCAATAATATTTTTTTTAGCATTTCATACTAATCAGAGATTAATAAACCAAGTTAAAGAGGTGACTAAACCTGTTCATTTTGTGAATAAACTAGACATTCAAAAGCACTTAAATTTTGCAGGAGTATGAAATTATGTCTAGTGACTTGTAGACATGCTAATCAGCTAACCGAACAAAAATTAATATTAATGAAAGGTTTCTCTTAAATTATATATATTTTTAATTGACCATTAAATCCTAGAGGTAAAAACAGTCGAGTAGTTTTATTTCACTGTCAAAAACCAGCAGAAAAGGTGATAAGTAAAAAAAGAGTTTCAGTCGTTTTTATAGTTTTCTTAAAGCATCAATGGCAGATAAACAGTATTTTAACCGTTTGAATTGGTTAAATAGTAAGTTACATAGACAATTATACCTCAACAAAATAGAAAAGGTTCGGAGTTCATTTTCTAATGAAAGTGAGCTTCTTATTTAGTTACACAGTTTGATGCAGTAGTTGGGTTAACTTGTAAAAAAGGAGCGTTGAAAAAATCTAAACAAAATCAGAAAGCAAACGATACCAAATAGCAAAGACTGCCATAAGAGCTTCATAATTTTGAAACAGTTGAAAGAAAACTTTATAAAAAACTGTAGTTTTCCGCTTTAAGTATTTTCTCGAAAAGGGTCAAAGGGCTGAAATTTATTTTTATATTCCAGGCACTTTAAGGGAATAATACCCCAGGTCAGAAAGCAACCCGCTTGTAAAATTCTGAACAATAAGCTCAGGGCTAAAAGGCAAAAATAAATGATAGGAGACCAAATTACCTGAGAAACTGGGTGCTATATCAATGTGGTTAATGAGCCAGCCACCGTAATTTCCAGCTTCAACAACTTGTGATAACATCAGCATTGCAATAATTAATTGAATGTTACATCCAGCGCCTGCCATTACAAAGAGGCATAGTGCCGGTCCTAAATGACCTAAAAAGAAAATAAGTTTTAAGATTTTTTTGACGTAGAAAAAGACATCCTCGCTGGATGAAGTTACGTATCCAGTTTGCTTATTCTTCAAAATTATAAATATATTTCTGACCTCCATACCAATAGTGAGTTTTATGTAAGTTACTAAAGACCCCCTTCCAAAAAAAAGTAAACTGAGCGACAGCTATATACTCAGCCTTAAAGAAAAAATTATTTATTGAAAAATACAACAGGTAGTAATACCTACGAAAAGTAAACCGTCTTTGAGCAGAAAGAAAAACAATTTGTAAAGCTTTCTTCCATACTCTGAGGAAATCTCTAGTACTAGAACTAACAGTAAAGCAAGAGACCTAATATTTACTATAAAGCAAAATTGAAACTGCAAAACTTTTTACTAAAACTGCATTTTTAAGTGGAGCGGTGGGTAGTACTAGCTTCTTGCACTGAGGCTAACGTTGACGAGAATATGGTGAAATTGTTCGCGGGAAGGATACCCAAAACAAGCCAAGTTTGTACGTTTAGGCTATAGAAGGGAAATTGGACGGACAGATTGCTGAGACGAGAAATAATTACACTCACAATCCTGCAAACGCAAGAACCTAAACAAAAATCAATATTCAACAAACTTTTGATAACAAATAAATAAACTTGAAACTTAAACTAGGTAATATCAACCCAATTACCAATTAGAGTCCATATCTTTCGTACTGCAACGGTGGACAGCCATTTCCTCTTTTTGCATAAATCGGCGAGTGGACACAATATCAAAGTAGAAATCCATGATAAGAAATATGGTAGAGCCAGGATGACAGCATTCTAAAATATAAATTAAGTAAGCAAAGAACGAACTAAAAGGCAAGGCCTTTATCGTTGTTTTCGGATTTTTTGGCAAAATATAAATAGTTTTGTGCTGAATAAGGTTTTGATTAAATTCTTTTTATGAGCAGAAACAATCAGCCCCAGACAGATATCCTCTTAGATTGGGTCGTTGCTTCAGAAAATGAACAATCTTATCAAATGAACGATGATTATATCTATGTTTGTTTGGGCCCCAGGAATGTAAATGTTGTATTTTTTCTGTATATTATTGTTGTTGTTTTGCAAAATACGATTGATGAAAAATACTAAGAGTTTTAAGGAGTGAAAACAAATTTCTTCAATGTTTCAATCCATCTAGATTGCTTTTTGCATCGTAAAATGGCAGCGCGGTAATTTTCAGAATATAGAATATCGGAAGAGATATTCTGTATATCTCTGTATCGATGTTGTATATAGAGATATTCTATATACAATATAGAACATCAGAATATTGGAAGAGACTATTTCCGATAAAAATTTACAGATATGCATGCATACAATTATTGTAGTAATGCACTTAGCAAAATGTATCAACGCAGTGATGACTAAATATGTAGAAAACGAGGGGTTTTGAGATTCTTATGACACTAATATACTCTGGGATTATCATTTTGTCAAAGATCTTATTTTTTTGGTGTCTCAACCTATTCTGGGGTATAAGCTATTTGGTAGAACTATTTTAGGAATATAGTCTTTGAATATCCTGGAGACACTTCCAAGTCAAATAAACTAGTAAGTAATATCAGTACTAGGAGGCATCCAGCCTCGAAATTTGGAAAATATCCAAAAAAATGTACCACAATGACGTTGTACGTAGACCGGGATTCTCAATCTGTTTTGGGCCATGCCCCACTTGGGCATTTCTATCTGATACCTTTCCCGTAATTTTTAAATTTTGCTAATTGAAAATTTTAAGTGTATTCACTTGAAGAAAGCTTCAAAAGACATTATGTACAAATATTATAGGTAATGTATAATATAGTTATGTATAATATATAATATAAGTATAATATATAATAATGCATAATATAGTTTTGTGTATGAACAAAAGGTAATTTGTTCGGGCCGTCCTCTTGGTGTATTTTATACTAGTTAAAACATATCCCGAATACAATACGCTTTATACAATGCATAGTGTCATTACAAAACTATCAAGTGGGTTTTTGCTCTTTTAATGTACATGAATGTAGACATTTTTTTTACCATTGAGGCTTTAAATTATAGGCAAAAAAAGGCTGAATGTCCTGCCCACGGCCCACCAAAATGTTGTCATGCACTACCTGTGGGGCCTGAACCCCACATTGATATTCACGGATATAGACCCATCGAGTCAAAATTGGATTTGTTGTGAAGTATTTAGAAAAGATAATAACTTAATAACTTTCGAAGTAAAAATCTTAAGATATATAGTAAAAGGCTAACTAGAAGGACATCCTTAGTTTTGACCAATATTAGTACTCCAAATGAGTATATCCATCCGATCCTTGTCGTCTGTGTCTATTCCAAGTACTTCCTTTCTGAACTCTAATAGTGATTATATCATAAACAAGAGGTAAGAGCTCATATGACACTTGTGACGAGGTTGGAAGAGCCAAGAGCTCATATGCTCACCAGAGGCTTAATGCCGGTTGGGATTTAAAATAAAAGCTCTGCGACACGAGGTCCTTCTAAATATAAAAAATCATTAAGATCTGATATCCCATTAGTAAGTTAAAAATATCTCAGTTTTTAATTTTTCCTCTCCCTTCAGCATCCCAGATGGTCGAATCGGGGAAACAAGTCAATTTGTGCATGTCCCTAACACGCTTACCAATTTTCACTAATAGACTCTGGAATTATCATTTTGTCATCTCATCCTATTCTCTGGTATAAGCTATTTGGTAGAACTATCTTAAGAATATAGTCCTTGACTATCCTGGAAGCACTTCCAAGTCAAATAAACGAGTAAGTAATATTAATGCTAGGAGGCATCCTGCCTCAATGTTTAGATGATTACTTTTGAACACCTTATCATTAAGATTTATGCCTAAAATTATCAATTAATAAAGCACGTTGAGAAATAAAAACATTTTGCTGAACCTTGCACATAGATAAAATCCTTACTGTTTTTGTTACTTAATGTGGCTAAAATTAGAAGAATATCAAAAAATGTAGCAATATGACGTTGTATCTAGACTGGGGATTCCCAATCCGTTTTGGGTCATGCCCCATTAAACATTTCTATCTGATACCTCGCTTGTAATAGTTAAATCTTGTTATTGAAAATTTTTCTTGTATTCACTTGAAGAAAGCTTCATGGGATATTAACTTGGTATTTTTTTTTTGGGCCGTCCTCTTGGCATATTTAATGCAAATTAAAATATATCAAAACTATCAAGTGGGTTTTGCTCTTATAATGTAAACGAATGTAAACATTTTTCTACCATTAAGGCTTTAAAGTATTGTCAGCCAAAGGCTGAACGTCCTGCCCACGGTCCACAAAATTTTGCCATGCGGTACCTGTGGGGCCTGAACCCCACATTGGGAATCACTGATATAGACCCATCGAGTCAAAATCGAATTTGTTGAGAAGTATTTGGAGAAGATAGTGTCTTAATGACTTTTGAAGTAAAAAATCTTAAGATATACAGTGAAAGAGTAGCTAGAAGGATATTCCTAGCTTTGACCAATAGTAGTACTCCAAATGAGTATATTCAACCAACCCCTGTCATCTGTGTCTATTCTAAGTAGTTTCTTCTTGAAATCTACTAAAGTGATTACATCATTAAAAGCAATATAAAGTGACTGTGAACACCAGTCACTCATTTTTGTTTTATGAGGAGCAGTGGAGAAGAAAATAGAAAGAAACTTACACTTTTGATGTCAAAGCCAAAGATAGTCCTTAGGTATATTGGCAAATCCACTAGAAGGATGAGGAATCCCCAATTGTGACCAATATTAGCTATCAAAATTGAATAGAAGGGCATCGATGTCAAAATGGATTTCCAGGGTATTGGCAAGGCCTAGAAAAACATTTTATTTCAATTTAGGGCATTACAGGCCAGGCTGCAAATACTTCTATCAAAAATGTTTGAAGATAGGGTTAAATGTTCTTTTCCAATTGAGTATTCGAAGCAAGTAATATCAGAATTTATATAATTAAAAAAAGAAGCTAAAGTAGATCAGATGCAAGATTTTTAACAAAATATGGCCACAAAGAAAATACGTTAGAAAATATACTTTCACTAAAATTAATTATTCCTGTGATATAGACATACCAAAAAAGCTATCCCTTACATTACCAGCACAGGTCTTATATTTATGTGACTCGCAACTAACATAAAAGATTTATCTACCAATATTAAAAAACAAATGAAAGTAAAGTATGACATGAAAACTTTTAATAGCATACGGATGCTTAAATAAGGGTTTAAATGCAATTTACTTTTTAAATTTTGAACGAAAGCTATTGTTTGTACACAAATAAGCTCTACCTGAGATACTCTAAAAAAAGTTTTATTCCACTTTGAAAGCTATTGTTAACCAATGTACACAAATAGGCTCTTCCACAGATACTGTGAAAAAAATTTTTTAATTGCCCTTGTTCTAGATTTTTCGAAAACGTTTAAATTTCACAATGTTAACGTGAAAAGGGGGAAGCTAAGAAAGATTCAGCCACCCTCATATGGAACATATTTCTGTTTCGAGATGATGCATTTGAAGCCTGTTATGTTTTTAATTTAATTTATATTCCTTTTTAATGCCAAACCCTGTGTTACCCTGGATGTGGCGAAAAGCTATCTCAAGCTCTAATCCAAATCTTTAAATAAACGTTTAACCTTTTTTAAACAATGGCTTTATAAAATGAGCTGTAATTTTTTGCATCAGTGTCCAAAATTAACTATTATTTCAGCAATAAAATAAAATTTTCGCCCCCTCATCTGGTTCATTTATTCTTCCTTTTTCGTATGGGATTTCTATTAGGAGTGCTTCAAATCTTTAACCGAAAAGTAAAGACAAAAATGAGTTTATAAATGAGGATTTATGATATTTCCGTTTAATAAAATGTAGTTCCTCATCACATTATTTTGATTTTAATTTTTTTTTAGAAGTTTGTAAAATTTTAAAAGACTATTTACCTTATTTGACACATGTGCATCTTTTGCAATTTGTGTTTTTATATATGTTTTCTCCTTCTCACTTATTCTTGGATGTTCTTCAGGATTGTCATGAACTATCAACAGCCAGAATACGGCCCAAACGACACCAAAACAGCCTTCAATATAAAACACAGCTTCCCATCCAATATTCTCAATAATAAAACCGGTTAGCAGAAGACCTGACACCGTACCAAGCTCAGCACCTATAAAAAGAATAAAGTCAAAGCTCGCGGTACAAAATTCATTGACGGGAACCCAAAGTTTCCCTCGGAGAAGAAAACAAACCAGTGACACTTAGCAATAACCAGCAAAACGCTAATGCAAGTTACAGTATCGTGAATGAAAAGTATTAACCAAGTTTATTTTATTCATCTTTGTGTTACCATTATATTTAGCATAAAATAAAGGATCAACTTTTGTAGAGGGGTACTGTGGATATAAACCTGTGGTAGCATATAGTACTGATACTCTGATTGGCAGAACGAGACCAAGAAACTAAAAGAATCGATATTTAAAATGTTCCAAAAAAGAATTCAAATCAATCCATCAAAAGTTTATATCCTTAGAAAAGGGATCTTATTGCGAAATTTACATATCCCTATCTACAAAATGTCGAATTTAGGAATGTTTTTCGAAAAAATAAGGAAAGGGTTTATTTTTTGTGGTCTTTTTGTGGTATCAATTGAAATTTGAATTTTAATTATAGTTTAATTAAGTCATTTGAACTTTAATTAAACGTTTTTACGCAAATCAAAATAGTAAAAAACTTTTCTACTGGTGGCGTTTTATGATATATTACAGAACAGTGGTTTTGGCACAATGTGGCAAAAAGCCATCGAGTGATAATTCTTTTTAGAAGTAACATTTTAGTTTCGTATGTTATGATGCAAAGTCCACTCATTTTTTGTATTAATTAATATTTACTGTTCACATCGTCCAGCTCTGTATTTTAATTCAGATATTGGTAGAAAGAATCAAATTAGTTTCAGTTATAATTTTTCAATTACACCTTAAAGGTTATCCCAGCCTATCTTGAAATATTTTGATCAGATAACAGGAAAATGAGAAAGTAGATCTTACGCTGTGTCTTACTTTCTAAAATATGTAATTATAGGCATATCCGCACAAATTTATGAAAGTAGTCTTAAGTCCAAAACAGGTAAAAAAAGACAAATTTAAATAAATTTCATTCGTCCAAGATATTGTAGGTAAGACAAAAAAAAGCAAGATTTTGAAAGTACATGAGTTCAAGGGACAGTAGTCCATGACAAACATGTTCTATTTTGGGATAAGATTCGTTGGCATTTCTGAGATATTAAAATATAGTCAAAAAGATAGATATACCTATACTATTTACCATTTACTTGGCAAAATAAACAAATAATATGCTTAGAAGGCTCATAAAGCGTTCCTGAGAAAGCTCTAATTATACAAACTGAAAAGAAAATTATTCGATGTGGAACATATAAGAATAATTACCTCCATAAACCAGCGCTGAAATGGTGCTTCGCTCTGTAGGTGGGATCCATTTTGCTATCATTGGGTGCATAGACGGGAATGATGGACCCTGTAAAAACAAATAAGTGCTTTTGGTGAAAAATGCAGAAACTATTGGCCAACTCACTAAGACGTGTGCTTGTCTCAGCAATTGTTTAGTTTTTAAGCTCATATTGAGCATTTCCTTATCCTTAATTCGCAATTATAGGTATATATTTACTGGTTTATATTTGTGGCATTGACAGGTTTTAACTCCCCTAACGTGCATTTGAAAGTGAAAAAAGATTAAAACAAAATGATCAAGACCAATTTCTTAATTCTAAAATAGCAAGTTTGATCAAGTTTTCAAGTTCAAGTCTTTTATTTCAACATTCACAAATAGATAAATAAAACACAACGCTTTCGCGCTGAGGAAAACCTATGAGGGTCTGTATTCGTGCGAAAGTCCACATATCTACTTACCTATAATAACAAATCCAATATCTCTTAAACATTAATATACAACTGTCCCTTCCCCCTTTCATTCCTCCCGACCCCACCTTACCCCATACCCACCCTTACCTCCCTAACCCCACCCTTACCTCCCGAGTCCACCCTTACCTCCCGAACCCACCCTTCCTTCCCTAATCACCTTACCACCCATAATAAAATTCAACATAGATGATGGTAGGAATGATCGTAAAAAATGTTTTATTGCTAATAATTTATCGACAATATATCACTAAAATTTTTCGTGCAAAGGTAAACAAAATGGGATTTCTACAGCCAGTATCTGCACAGACAAAAATCTCCTGTATTATTATTCAGTATGAGGGAGCTACAGCCATAGCTCTCTATGACGTGCGTTTTTTTATGCCCAATTGCTCAGTTTTAAAGCTCATGCTATATATTTCCTTGTATCCTCAATTCGTAATTATAAAGTATAGCCTGGTCTAAAATATAGCCTAACAAGCATTTCCAAAGTACCAAAAGATTGACCGATTTCTTATTTCTGAAATGCCAATGCTGATCATTATCAGAAAGATAATGAACATATAAAAATACAGGTAATTTTTTTCTAGTTAAAAATGCTTTATTGCTAATGATTGATTGACAGTATATGACTAAAATTTTCCGTACAAAGTTAAACGAAAGAGGATGTCTGCAGTCATTATCTGCAGAGCCAAAATTTCCTATTTTATTATTCAGTATGATGGAGCTTGAGCCAAAACTCTCTCCCTAAAAATCTCCTTGGGTGCACTACTACGGGATACCTAAATAACATACAACCTTCAGCTTAAATACCAATACAGTTATGATAACTCCTATCTTGCCCATGAGAAGCTTTTGGTACAGAGCTCTGAGCTTGGCACCTCCTCCAAGCCCACGCTCCGACACGTAGATCGTACTACAACACCATAGGCGGGAAAGGAATTTTGTTTTGTTGCATACGTGGTCAGTTCAATTGCTCCGACTCTTAGATTCAGACTGCAAGTTTCCTATCTCCAGCCGCTAGCATTGCTACCGCGCACTGTGTCCCAAAAAAAAATCGAGTTTCCATAACTTTATTGGTATCTAAGCTGTAATACAACCGGCAAATCGACATGACGCTTTTGACTATATATTGATAGACAGAGTGAATTAGATTGTTGAGATTGTAGATCATACTTTGCCATTGGAATACAATTCACATTGATTTGAAAGACGACAAATTGTAAAATTGAAAGGTCAGCAATGAAAAATATTTCAATTTAAAATTGGAAAAAGAAGTCACCAAAAGTTAAATAAAATTAAGAAATTTGGCAAGGAATATTGGAGCCCCTCCCCTGTGTTTTTGTCTGCTAGGGTTAAAAAATAATTCCTAAGAAAAGCACACTTACCAGGGCAATCCCCATCAAAACTCGAATAAAGACAACATATTGCCATCCAAGATAGGCCGCAGGAGGTACAAGAACGGTCAAAACTGATGTTAACAGCATCGAACCGGTAAGAAGATACTTTGTACCAACCACTTCTGCTAATCTACCACCTGGAATATTGGTTGTAATATAACCCCAGAGAAAGCTGGTGCTGATCAACGCTTGAATTGGCTGACTCCATACAAAAGGACCGTCTTCATTTTTACCTGAAAACAAAATAAGGTATTAAGACATTGGACCTTGCTATTACGACCTTGGGTTCAAATTTGTCTGTTTTGTGCAACATTGACATAATATATTTGGATCTTGAGAGAGCATCGCGTTTTTTTAATGGTCACTTGTAATTTCAGCAAAGCGCTAGTTTGTGACAATTCTAAAAATATAGGAAAATATCAAAATGCAGTTATCAGAGACTGGAGATTGAAGATGCCCTTCCTCTAACCAACGCCTAGAACAAATCTATCAACATGTAATTGTTTATGCTGAGCTTAAATATAAAAATTCAATTTTACAGAAAATAGAAATCTTGTACAAAAAAAAATGTTAAGGAAAAATTTAATACGGGAAATCGTCAAAATACCATAAGAAAGACAAACGGGTTTTCCTTGATTTAAAAACATTATAATAAAAAAAATCCTCATTTGCGCATGAATTTTGACGAACACTCGGACTTTAACAAATTATTTAGAATACAGTTTTTGACTCGGAAAGTTTTCTTTGTCTTCCTTGCAGTATTTTAGTAATTCTGGATAAATAGTAATTGATAAGGCTTACCAGTAAAATTTTCGGAATGAACTTCGCAATGTATCGCTCCAGGTTTCGTAGTGTTATCGATGATAGGTACATTGTAATTAACAGCTGTATAATTCACCATTGCCACAATGGCAAGATTGATACTATTTCTCACCAAAAAAATATTGACATAGCCAAGAAAGGCCATGAATGCCATGATATATCTTGTTGGTACGTAACCTTAAAAAGAAATCAGTTAGAATCATGGATAGAAAATTTTTTCACAAAGAAAACTGTCTATAGCGAAAAATTGACGTTATTGTGTCAGCATGCCAGTCAACTTTTGCAGTTTTATGCAAGGTTTGATGATGACAGGTTAGGTTAGGTTTTAACCCATTTCTGAGATTTATAGCCTAATGTAACCTAACTTAAACTTTTACCATCAAAGCTTGCTTAAGACTGAATAAAATTGATTCGCAAAGCGAACTGAATACAAGCAGAGGAAAATAAATTTTTGACATTCGCCGGTGAATGTAAAAAATAACCAGATTTCAGACATTTACAGTAACATACCCACCCTGAATAGTAATCCTGGCTGAGGCTGAGAATCTGAACATCAGTAATGTTTTACACGGATTAGTTTGCATGTGAGAGTGTTTATATTGAGCTAAATGAAAAAAAAATTCCAAAATTTAAGTATTTTAAAGAAAAATAAAAAGCTATGTCGAATCAATGATGAGCAGAAAATTAGTCATAATAATTTAAAATATAACAGAAATATCTATAGAAAAATATAACAGAACCAACTTGACATTGTTCTTAGCCTACCATAAAAGACACTTTGATGTTTAAAAGCCATAGTTGGAATAAGACTTTGACAATTGACAATTTGACCTGACAAAATTGGCTTGACAATTCATGATAATTTCCATTCGTTATTGGTCTCATTCCTTCGTTTGATGGAAACTATTCTTTATTTTAAATTTAAATTATTATATGAATATATTTATCATAATCTTGTTTGATATAGCTTAAGCATGCGATAATTTTTGTTAAGTTTTAAAGTTTTGTTTTAATTTGTTTTGTTTAACCGCTTCTTTTTTTAAATTAATGCTTTTTAAGACGATTTATTAAGAAAATTTTGCTGTTTAAAAAATAAAAAAAGACAAACCCAGGGATAGGCCCGGTGGAATATTAATTCAAGAACATACAATTATTCTATTCTCCTTTTTGTAATATTTATATAATGGTTTAGCCTATATAAATATTTATTAATTTTTTGCAAAATATGTTTTATTTTGAATACAATTTATTTTTTTTTATTTGAGAGTTTTTTTCAAAAATAGATATTTAAAAATAGACTTATTCATATGAAAAAATATCCTGAAATAAATTCCTTTCATACAAACACCACTGCTAATAGATTTTGAACCTTAATAAGGAAAATATAAGCTCTAATTTCTGACTTTTTAAAATTTGCTATATTTTGTTTCATTTTGCAAGCAATTTAATTGCTCTTTTTATTTGGGAGTTTTATCCTAAAAGTGTTTGAAAATAGAACTATTCATGCGAAAAAATATCCTGAAATAAATTCCCTTTAACCCAAACACCATTGCTATTATGACGTCTGGACCCCCCTCCCTTGGAAATTTTTTTACCGGCGCCCTTGACTCTATGGCATTCTAACATGAGCGTAATAATAATTAAGTATTATTAGTAACACTGACAGTGCAACTGTAATTAAAAAAAGCATAAGTTAATTTCAATCTTAATTTGCTAAAGTATCCTATAGATTTTAATTAAAAGCTAAACCACTATAAATTTAAAAAAATACATCCAATTAGTTTCATTTTGAGACAGTAGTAAGAAAAAAAAATTATTCACTTACGAGAATTTTTAAGAGTAGCATTTTCCTAGTCCCTTTGGTTATATGTGGGGGTATAAAACAAGTCTACGTGGTTCTATGCACTTGTGAAATAATTTTTACCACCTTGATAAAAACCCTCTACCCAAGGGCTCAAGGAGGGGTGTTTTAAAACCCAGAAACATATTTATTTGACATTTGGACTGTTTTTTAACAAAATGACTATCTCAAAATTGGGGTCCGATATATTCGGGTAAAAGAAGCCATGGGGAATGGGGGTTAATTGTCATTTTAAAAACCTGATATACTCTTGAGACAAGACTTACAATCCTTGTCTCAGGCTTCTGGGGTATTGTTAATCCCAAAGGCATTGTTAAATAATCATCGGACTATTTTGAAAAAAAAAAACTGACAATAAAGTAAACAAAACTCACTCATTTTAAAATCCATTATTCTATCGATTTTTATTTTTTACACACACACTCGTGTAAGGCAAACTGGTCAATGTGAGTGGGTTAGAATTGTTCAAGCTTTATATTTAGTAGATATAATCAGCAATTACTGACATTTCATATTTAGCGCTTATAATTAACTAAGAAAAAACATAATTAACATGTGACTTCCTAAACAATAAGGTCAGGGGTTCCCGAGTGGTTTCACTTAAGGCTTTCTTAAGTTGATTTAAAGGGTCATTGAATAGACAATTAACAAATAATGTTTCCTTTGCTGATGACGGCTCTAAGATATACAGGCCAAATATTCATTTAGAAAAAATATCTCTGTCTCAAATTAATTCCTCGTTGGAACCCTTTGTTATCCCCCACTATGGGGGGGGGGTCCCCTCTAAGACAGTTTCCCTCTGGAAAACACCCCACTTGTAAAATTTTGCAGCCAAAGGAAAATTTAGAAAAATAAAAGAATGAAGAAAAGAAGAGATTTTTTCAGGGGGTGAAAAAAATTCACCCCTGAAAACTTAAGATTTTTTCAGGGGGTGAAAAGAAGTGATTAAATATAACAATTTATATATTTAATCTGTATATTCTAAAATACAGATTAAATTTAAGGTTCTAGAATATCTTGCAGTGGGCTATTTATTTCTAAATCGTTATTTATTCAAATTATTTTATTCATATTTTGGGGGATCAAAGTACGTCTAACCTAGAAGGGTTAAATGAAGGTTAAACAAAACAATTGGCGTAGTGATTTGAAACAAATAAGTTCTGTCTTTTGAAAATTTATTTGGTTCCGGATTGCAATTTGAATTCAGGTTATTTAAATTTAAATTTTTAAAAGGATGCCCCTTAAAGGTATGTTGGACAAAAAAAAGGCTTCTGATGTGCCTATAGTCGTATTTATTTTATTTTTTTTTTTTGAAGGGGGAAAAAGTTTTTAAAAATACATAAAAAATGCGTTTATATGCATTTTATTACGTTTGGACGAGTCGGGCAAACGTTCAAGGGGGGAGGGGGGTCGAACCTCCTAACACAACTCCTCAATACGACCTTGGATGCATACGTGATGGACGCGTTTTATATCCCAAGTGCTGAACCGGTATCGTGTACAACGAAAATCAGTGCCAGAATAAGTCCACAGGACGTAATTACTTGTACTGGCCCAGCCAGTATTGTGCACTTTCATTATGAGTCACTTCTTCCACAGTTGCCGTTAATATTGGTGGGTTACCCAGTGGGTTACTGGGTAACCCAGTAATGATAAATCAACAAATTAAATGCAAAAACAGTTTCAGTAAGTAAATGTATAAAGAAAGATACTATAGGATACTCTACTCCGTATATTCTACCTGTTCTTTTTTGGAAAATAGGTAGAATATTCCGAAATACCCTGTTTTCGTTGTTCTTTTAATTTTTTTTACTTTCCCTTTGTTGCCTCACTTTTACAGGTGAGGGGAATTTTCAAAGGGGTATTTATTTGCGAGAGGGTATTTTCACCGAGCCAGAATTTATGATTTTCGAGGATTTTGTTCTTGTTTCGAGGATTTTCAACTGGCTTTACCACCATTCATGTTTTCAAACAGTTCGTGGTAACGAACTGTAAGAATTGCATTTTAATGCTGATTTTAAACATATAAACTTCATCAAGTTAAGTTCTACCCGTCAAAAGTTACGAGCCTAGGTAAATTTAACTTATTTTAGAAAATAGGGAAACATCCCCTAAAAGTCATAGAATCTTCACGATAGTGACACCATCAGATTCAGCGTATCAGAGAACACTACTGTTATCCAGTGGTCTTAGAATTTTACGACAGGACTCATTCTAACGAAAATTAAAAGTTCTAGTGCCCTTTTTATGTGACCAAAAAAATTGAAGGGCGCCTTGGCCCACTCCAACGCACAATTTTTCCCGAAGTCACCGGATCAAAATTATGAGATAGTGATTCTGTTCAATTTAGACGAAAATCTAATAACTAACTCTTTTAGGACGACTTAATCCCCCCCCAGTCCCCGGGGGAGAGGCTGCAAGTTACAAGCTTTGACTATTGTTTACATATTGTAATGGTCATTATGAAGTGTACAGACTTTGTCAGAGGGATTTTTTTTGCGTTGGGGTGGGAGGAGGTTGCGTGGAAAAATCTTTCCATGGTTTGCATATTCTTCATTTACTTTTTCATGGTTACTTAGGACTCTTTTAATTGTGTTTGAGATACCTGCTTTTGTATGTTCAAGCTCTTCATATTACCTTCGTTGTTTTGGTAATTTTTGAGTTTCTGCCACACCTTGTTTTCGGTCTGATTTTATTCCTCTGGTTGTAGCTTTTAAAATATGGATTAGATTGACAGCTAAAGTAAAACAGTTCAAAATAGGGATGATACCTTTTTATTGACAGTGAATAGATATAAAATTATTTAACTGGATATT
>JAAAKL020005353.1:0-19452 GCA_010016065.2 Carybdea cf. marsupialis auct. non (Linnaeus, 1758)
ATGCATATGATTATTCGATTACTCTTGCGTCACAATTCAAACATACCGTCTTCGGTATACAATTATTCGATTACTCATAAGTCTCGATTTCATCATCAAGTCTATTGAATGCACATGATTATTCGATTACTCATAAATCTCGATTTCATCATCAAGTCTATTGAATGCATATGATTATTCGATTACTCTTGCGTCACAATTCAAACATACCGTCTTCGGTATACAATTATTCGATTACTCACAAGTCTCGATTTCATCATCACGTCTATGGAACACATATGATTATACGATTACTGTTGAGTCTCTCCATAAACATCAAGACTACGATACATTTTTATTCGGTTACTTCTGACTCTGAAGTTCATACATCACGTCTATGATAGGTTTATGATTACCTATAAATATCTTAAATATTAATATGTCTTTACATCCTTTTTTGATGCCACAAAGAGATTTATTTGTCATCTTCAGACAACTTTCAAAGTACAAATCTTTAAAATAAAACAGCACATAGTTAAAGAGAAGATAATTCTTTTCCCTTGATTCTGGTTTGAGAAATCGAAGCATCAATTTCAGAGCTTAATATAAGCTTCGTCCAATGCCCCCTCTATGTAACCCTCAATTAATTAAATGTTGACAACGGTTTCAACCACCGTGACGTTTCAAACCCGTTTGTTTTCCTATTACAAGAACGTCTATCCAATGAAGTTACTGCAATTAAGTACAACGAACACAAGTCTACTATCGTGACCAAGCAAGCTGTCACTAGCAACACGACTGCTGTGCAAAAGAGTGCAATTCCTAATGACCAGGATCAAAGAGGGAGTGATGATCCCTCTCAAGAAATCAAGGGATCCTTTGTGACGATCTCAAGTCAAGAAAAATCCGATAGTCCAATGGATCAGCTCATTGAAAAAGAATCAAGCATTTTAAAAGTCAAAACGGGGAAAGAGTCAGCAGTGGTTCAGGTACGTTGGGGTACAACTCAATGAATTAAAGCTTTTCTTGCTGGCATCGTAGTTTCATAAAATTTTTTGACACTTGCTATTATGTAACTCTGCACATCCATGTATAATGGGACTGAAAGAGTAAAGATTTGTTGACTTGCCTTAAAGTTAAAATACCGACAAAGGAAACCATTTAAATTAAAAAGGGATCTTTGTATTGTTGTTGATATAGACTTCTCTCGAGGACAGTGTGGAATATTAGCAAGGCACTTCCATAAAAATTTTGTTTTGGAAAAAAAAGCTTCTGACTTTTCTCAACTGAAGAAATCATATTGAGAGTAAATTGGTATCATCTTCTAAAAGGTAAATTTTGTCTCATCTTTAAGGAATAGTCTTGAAAACAGTATAGGTGGGTACTTCAATTGAAGTCTGTCTATTAGTAATCTCTCCATGTTGTACAGGCGGGTTTCGTGGTTCGATATTTCTCCTGGCACATAGTTAACAATTTTTTGCAGACGGCCAATGTTAGAAACGTAATAGTTGGGGTGTCATTATAAGTTAGAGTGGCTGGAAATTTTTCAAAATATAAACAGTAGGGGGGCGGGGCGGCTCCAATACCCTCGAGTAACATCGCATGGAAAAGGGCAGATACCAAGTAATGAAAACGTCTAGCAAATGGCAATAGTTGAGAAACATTCCTACTGCTCTCTTTCAGACATCACCATCCTATTTCGCTAAAAAAAATTATATAATACAAGACCTAACCGTATCTTAAGCGGTGGTTACCAGCAGTTGTCTATCCTCTGCATTTTCCCTGCAACTGCTTTTAAGTCAAACGTGAATTCCTTTCTTTTATGTAAGTTGTTCCTTTCCCCCTCTCTCTTACTATCTATATTCTAGTCCATACAATTAGTGGCTTTTGTTAGCCTTGTATGATACTACACCTACTAAAAAAACCCCCCCAAAAACAAAAAAAACCTGCTAAAGCAAGAAGGTGGACTCTCCGTATCTTCCAATTATTTACTGCTTACAAGTTTATATATTTTCGAAAACAGCGAATATGTCAAGCTGTGACGTTTAATCTTATATGACGATAATAGTATTTTTCGACTTATTTCTACTTGGGAAGCAGATTGCAATGCATTTTATCTGATTAAAATAAATTAACTAAAGTACCTAAAAAGACCACCAAGTACGAAAGGCCCATAACGAAAAATTTCGTATGAACATTTTATCATATCAATAGAGGACCTTGAGCTAATGACGTCATCATATCGCGATCAAATGATTACGTTCCAGAGGTAGCTATTGGCCTAAATACAACTTAGTCAATTACATGTGTTTGAAGTAAGCAAATAGGTTTTCATAAAATTTCTCGATAAGTTCAAGCATAAAGTTTATACCCAGATATAGGGGCTAAGTTTATTAAAGGTTCTATAAGCTCCAGAAAATTTAATCACTTTCTACAATCACCCATTAGTAGGTAACAAGTGTTATCTCTGGCAAAAACTGGTGGTTTTCTTAACCCCATCCAGACTTGGTTATCATGAGTTTTCCAGGATTGCAGGGGAGGGACCAGGATTGCAGATTATTTCAATGCTAAAAACTGTGTGAAAATTTCTTACTAAAGTATGAAAGACTTGGTATGTATGTTAATGAAAGTATTTCATTTCTGGAATTGGAAGGGATAACGGCCTAAAGTGATTATAGACCGAAACACCGCTGGAAAATTTATTGTACATATAGCATTTTCTAGTAAAAAGTAAAATAACATTAATACTCTATTTCTTTATAAGATATCAAACAGAAAATTTAGTGCAAAGGGGGGTGGGTGGGGGGTGTAGGGTATTTTATTTGTAATGTACCTGCCTTGCGCCCAAAACCTGGTAGTTCTAAGTACATTTACCCGTAGACCATCCATATCGTTTGTACGTGATTCTACAAAGGGGAGTAATTATGAAGTTATCATTAGAAAATGATTGAAAATGTGTTTTGGAGAAACGTCTGAATAACAAGTCGCTCATGATATACCAGGAAAAATAAAAAGCCACGGGTCTAGTAGATCCCACCCAGTCTGGATGGGGTAAAAGTCGTGTGAACAAGAAAACGGCAAGATAACACTCTATCTTCTCATCAGTTAGGTTATAATTAGAGTAATTCATCACTACCCTATTTTTAAAATTAGAAAAAGGCTAATCAAAATCTTGATACACTTTTATTGCAGACTTCCGGACAAAATATGAAAAAATCTGGCCCAAGCGTTACTGAAAAGATTCAGAATTTGTCTGAGCACTTGAAGAAGGCGGATGACCGCGATGCAACTGCATTAGAAGAAAATGACACTAGTACAGGACATGCACGGGTAAGTGAGCATCATCTCTAGTAAGTCTAACGTGTCAGTATCTCGCGCTCTTTTCTAAATGTAAAATATGAACCAGTTTATATCCAAATACTACATATACAATAATAAACAGCATTAACTGGCACGTCTAGCACCGTATTCCCGAAAGTATTTGATTCAAATCTACAACGGCGAAATGAGGAAAGTAGTAAGGATTTATCTACCAGAAAGTGCCAAATAAAGGCTTCGTGTAACCTCATTACTTCAAAAAGCGGAATAAATTTCCATATCAGCAGATATAAAAGTGTTAATAGTGTACAATTTTAGTTTCAGACTTTTTCAAACGTATTGTAATGACTTTGATTACTCAAAAAGTTTGTTGATGGTATAGGTCAATAAAACAGCACGAAGTTGCGATAACACTTCTTTACCGAATAGCTTTCTTTGTCTGACACTCCTCGGAGAACAAAATTATCAAAACAAGCAAAAGAAATGTGAGTTTTCGTGTAACATGTTTGTGAGTATGGGAGCAGGTGGCTGGATGAGTGAATGAGTAAGCAGCCTAGTAAAAATATGTGTGTGTGTTTGTGTGTGTGTGTATGTGTACAAGTGTCGACCTGTGTATGTTTAAGCGCGTAACAGGGCCACATAAATGGATAAGTTGGCGAGAGTGAGTCAATATGTAAGTACTTCATAGCATAAGCGAGTGTGTGAACAAGCGTGCGAGTAAGTTCTTGCGAGCAAGAACACGTACGTCTGTGTGGTCCTGTTTAAGTGAATGAATTAATAGGTTAGCAAAAGCGGGTACTTGAGTAAATACTTAGATTTATAAATGAGCTAGTAGGTAGTTGAGTGGGGATGACAGTGAATGAGTAGGTGGACGAAAAGGCAAGCAAAAGCAAACATAACTAATCAAATCATTGCCTGATCTGTTACCGTAGTCACCAAATACTACTTAGTAGATAGTACGGAAGAGACGACAAGTAGTGTCCTCCATTGCGAAACTCTGTCAGATGTTACAAATGTTCGCATATCAGTTCGTAACACAGGTATTAAACCTGCATCGATATTGCTAAATTTCCAGCAACGAATTATTCATAAAGGCATTTTCTGATCCTCTATTTTCAGAGCAAGCATCATTTTGACCGAGATCTCAAACATAGCCTCATCTCGCCAATCACTATCGGAGCATTCACATGCATGGCAGTAATTGCAGTCAGCGGTTTCGCAATGGCAATTATCAAATACCAGCGAGAACGATCGGAAAAGCAATCCAAATCCTCAGATTAGTCGAAACTGTCTACTTCTGTTCTTACATGGTTCCATTTGGAACATGACATAAAGCGACGCAAGTATGGAGACATAGGAGAAATGCATTCCCATCGTAGAGTAGAAAATATAGAACGGCGCGCAATGTAAGAGAAGACGAGTTTGCTATACTTGCGGTGGTGGGGTTGGGTGCCGTTGTGTTTTGGTAGGGGTGTCTAAAGAGGGTTAGTCAATACATTAAGTAGTAGTTTCTGCAGCCTGGGATTCTGTCCCCTTAATTTCTGGTCGATAAGGCTTTAGCTCCTAAATTTTAAGGACCCATAGAAAGTACTCTGTCATAATACATAACTGTAGCTCTTTACAAGCTTCAAATTTTTAATTTTTCATCTCCTGTAATGCTCAAAGTACTTGAAGCAACGGAATAGTTAACATTTTCAGTCATTAAATCAGGATGTTACTCCAGTATTATAATCTTAAAGATTTATATTTGGGTCGATGCCGTAGCTTTTTATTTGAGTCATACTCATCTTGAAACGTCCGTCAAAGAATCCAAGAGTTGCTCAAGGACTAGGGAGGCCCTCACAGTAATAAGTCGCTATACGTAGAGGATATCCTGTTTTTATGATAGAAGAAGGCTGTGTACTTTTAAGTTTACTGTACAAAGGACATCTGAGCCTAGGCTAACCTTGATGTCAAGTTTATGATCATAGATTCCGTAAATGATGTTGTAATTTATAGGAATATAAATGAATATCAGTTTTTGTAACGCAATATAAAGTAACTAGACAATTTTCAATAGTATTTAAGTTTATTATGCTATGCTTCTGAGTGTCGCTTCTGCATCAGATCACAAAGTTCTGCACTCACTTTTTTTCAAGCGAGCCCTTACCTCTGTCATATTAACCTTATTCTGATCATGAAGTGGCGAGGGGCCTAGGGACTGGAAATTTTCTGAATTTTACTTTTACCACGTCTGTTACAAAACAGCGGTGTTTTGACGTTTAAATATTCTTGGATCTACTCATGATATTTGTTTGAAAAGTTGTGGTATGGTAAATTAAATCATTGACAAAAATGGGCTATTTTCACCGTCGAATGGCCCGTTAAAACAAATATTATCAATCTTTCGAACCTTTTGAATCTTTTGAATCTTTTGAACCATTTGAATCTTTCGAACTTTTCGAATCTTTCGAACTTTTCGAATCTTTCCAATCATTCGAAACTTTCCAATCTTTCGAACCTTTTGAATCTTTTGAACCATTTGAATCTTTCGAACTTTTCGAATCTTTCGAACCTTTCCAATCATTCGAACCTTTCCAATCTTTCGAACCTTTTGAATCTTTCGATACTTTTGATGCTTGTATCCTTTGCCTGTCAATGTGCTGTGTACAAATAAATCACTTTCAAATGTGTGCTTTAGGAAAAAAACTAAATTTTAATGCAAGGTAAAAATTGTTCAAAGTTTTGCCAAGATGTTAAGTTTGAAAACTCTGGCCGATGACCTCAGTAGACTGGGAGGCTCGTATCTAATGAACTAGAGCTCTGATTTTACAATCTTTTTTTCACACTTGGGACTTACGATTGCAGTGGGAAAATCCACTCTTTCCTCAAACTGAATCAGCTTGGAAAAAAGCCAGGGCAGAAATGGGTTATAATTCTAATTAAAAAACTCCTGGAATTAAAATTGTTAGTTACCTTGCGTCGACGTGGCAATGTACTACATGTGACACGCCCTTCGATATCTTGTTGATGACAATTCAATGAAGGAAATGTGGAAAAGAACATCTCGTCCAAAGTTGGCAAGGTCATTTTCGTTTTCCGGCCTTTTCTGGACATCTTGAAAGTAAAATCCGTTAATAAGAACATTAAAATCGTACATCAGTCCTTAACAAACTCGTGAAATTGAAAGTGTTACTTACATTTCGTTGACGTGGCAATGTACTACACGTGACAGGCTCTTCGATATCTTGTTGATAACGTTTTAATGAATGGCAATGTGAAGAAGAACGTCTCGTCCAGAATTGATAAAGTCTCTCGTGTTTTCCGGCCTATTCAGAACTTCTATAAAGCCAAATCCGTTGTTCAGAACATTAAAACGTACACCAGTCCAAACAACAGTTCTCTGTTTCAGTGAACATGGATCAGACATGTAAAAATAGGCTAAATGATTGTCATGTTCCACATATCATGAGCAAATCCTTTCAATTCTCCACAAATTTTACAACTGTGTACTGAAGCAAATCTTCCTTCCAGGCTTCAAGTCGGAATCCCTTTACCAAAACCGTCGATAAAGCAGGTCTGCCTTTAACAAATCCTTTCGGTGACTCAGTGTCACCATGCTATGCAACACCCACTGTAGTTATCCTTGAGAGCCAACTGCGAAGGGGCCATCCTAAAAGAACCTATAGATTAGAATGTAATGTAAATAATAAAGGAGTAGAAGCGAGATAAAGGTGTACAGAAATGCACAATGTAAGTACGATTCTATTCTATTAGGTACATGCAACTCTATGAATGTCTAAGGAAACTATTTCTTAGGGTACCCTAAGTATTGACCATATTAGAGCACGGGGGAGGGGGGTAGGGTATCTCCCAAGACATGCCCTTTGCATGCACATTGCATCTGATCGTTAATAGTTAGAAATCTAAAATTCTTTATCTAGATGAGGACGAAGAGGTATTCAAGGACCTACTCCTCATAGTTGCAGATAAACAGAAAGTTTCAAACCTCTTTGTAAACGAGGGCAAGACTGAGTTCACCCCTGTATAAACAAGATTCCTCTCATGAAAAACTGCAGTTATGTAATGCTTTTTGTGTCTCCTATGCTATACATTTGGGCAGCGCCAAAATCTCTGGAAAAGCTTGATGCCTGTCACCGCAAACTCCTACGTGCCAGCACAGGGGACCGATGGTTAGCAATGCCAACCAGGCATTATACAAGGTGTGCAACACCAACCTACTATCCGTGAAAGTGGTCAAACAGAGGTGGGCCATGTCTTGCCATGTACTCAGGACGCCCACAGATACACCTGAAAAAATGGCCTTGTAGGTTGCCAGTCGCATGGCGTGGAGAGGCTGGTTTCCAGAATTGCGTAGAGCTGGATGTGATATCCACCGGTGGAATAGTGAAAAGTGAACTATGTAGTCACTGGACCACATAGCTCGGTTGGTAGACCATCACGACACAAATGCGTGGGCCCCGGGTACGAATCCCGGTGGTGACGTTTTCACTTTCCACTAGTGTCTCTTCTAAGGTTGCCATAGTAGGTGTCAACAATTACAAAGCCCGTAAAAGCCTCCACTGCACTAACTTATTAACTGTCTTGAGATCCGACCTCAGAGACACAAGAAACTTAGGATGCACGATAAGGAAAAGAAGCAGTGGAGCAAGTGAAAGAGGAACTGATTACAGCTGAAGGTTGTTTATTCTTAAACCACTTCAGGGACAGAAACAGTACACACATATACACCTCTGCTAAAGAACGGGGATGCTACCAAATCCGATAATAACAGAACTGTGGCTTTGATAAGCCATGCTAGCGACCTGTCTCTACATAAAATCATGAGAAGCGAAGCCAAGCGAATCGAATACAACATTGCTTAAAAAAAGAGCTTGATTTCAGGAATGCAAAGGAGGGAAAATGCACAATCCAACATAAAAATTTGTATTTAAAAGGTGGTCAAGTTTACTAGTCCTCTCTTGTCATGTATTCTTGATTACAACTAAGCATCCGACAAAGTTTCACACCATCAGCTTTGAAACATTCTGCACGACGTGCCTTATATAAGTGCATATAGTTTCCTGAAAATAGTTTCTTTGTCAGTAGATCCTATTTCTCGCAGATTATGAACTAACAAGGTAAGGCGAAACAAATTGCCCCTTATTAAAACCTTAGCAAAACTAAAAACATGCTTGAAATTTGCTATTTGAAGATATCCGTTTCTGATTGTGATCCCAAATGGTTCAAACTATCAAAATTAGCAAAACTGAAAAGCAATTATGCAAGTTAAGACTATACATATAAATGCAAATATTAAAACTGAGAAACAAATATGCAAATTAAGACTATACATATAAATGCAAATGTTAAAACTAAAATGCTAATATGCAAATATAGACTTTACGTATAAATGCAAATGATAAAACAGAAAAGCTAGTATGCAAATAAAGATTATATAAATTATGGAAATGTTAAAACTGAAAATGCTAATATGCAAATAAAGATTATATATATAAATGCAAATGTTAAAACAGAAAAGCTAGTATGCAAATAAAGATTATACAAATTATGGAAATGTTAAAACTGAAAAGCAATTATGCAAATTAAGACAATACATGTAAATGCAAATGTTAAAAACTGAAAAGCAATTATGCAAATTAAGACTATATATTATTAATCCTGATTCTTCAGAATGCATATATTACCTATAACAGCAGTACTACAATTAATACCAAAACAACTTCAACAAAGTAATAAATAATTAACTTAATTGATGGAACCGTAAGATTCGCGCAGGTAACAAATAACTTACTCAGCAGAATCAATCTGTCGAGAACCAATGGTCGTTTGGGATACTATTGGCCATGCAAATACGTGTGCCGTAGTATAGTAAACACAGCACAATTTGTTAAAGCAAATACCTATCATCTACCGTCCAGCCACCAGTTATATGTAATAAATATATTGTAGAAATTGAAATAGAGCTCCTTGTTAATGAATTCTTACCGATGGATGTTTGTAAATTATATTTCGCAAAGAGAATAACATTCATTTGGTAAGAAGAAAGTAGAGATTACTTCTTGCCTTCAAAAACTTACCGTGTTCGATGAGAAGGCAGTGGACGAATGGAAATGGAATGTTAAAACAACAAATCAGGGATGACATAAGAGGAACTGTCTTGTACGACCTTAAGTTCAGAGTCATACAGACATACATTATTTTTAAGTGTTGGCTTCATGTAAGGTAAGAAAAACCATTCATATCTAAATATAATTTGTTGATATGCTGCTAGATACTCATTTATTAGATGTATGCAATATACATGGAGAAATACAAATCTATGTAAGGTTCCAAGACGTAGACGTAGTTTCCTTGATTGTAGAGGTGTATTTTACCTCTCGAGAAATCAATTGTAGACCTGATCCACAGGTGACTTATACTTCATTGGCAAATTATAGATGTATATATACTGAGATGGTAATGCACAAATGATCACATATAATAGCAAATGCAAAGTACCCAAGCCACGTAAGGTTCTCCATGCTATGCTATGAAGTTTCATGCAGTTTCTGGAATTGATCTATGTAACTAATAGAATCTATAGAACTAATCTATGTAAGGTTTCAAGATGATTCCTTGATTATAGAAGGTTGATTGAAAAGAGAATGAAACGACAAACTCTTTTTTCCTGCAAAGCAACGGTTTTCTTGCATTGATGTGGACGGATTCGAGGACGGCTCTGAGACATGCTGACCTAGCTCTGCCTATTATGCGAAAGCGGTCACCCGTATACAATTTTGCACAGTCTGGGTTTTTAAGCAAGTGCAGAGTCACATTGCTTAATAGTGCTTTTGGATTTTGAAACTCGAGGTGGGTGTTTCCTTGTAGGAGTTGATGCTTGGCGAATATAGGATGGAATATGCTGCTTCGTTCTATCAACAGATCTCAAAGTCGTGCGTTCGACATAGCGAGCCTCCCACTCTCAAGAAAATGAATAGACAACGGTGTCACAATTCGTGGAAGGAACAAGGTCTTTGTGGTTACTGGAGAACGCTTTCTTACTACAGTGGTATAAACTACGCGTGGGGTTACAGCGCCGAAACACTACTCTACGGCCATTTTGATCTGGTTTTCAAATCGAATTGAAACGTTATCATTCTAGGGCAGTTTTAAGTAGACGGGGCATTTACTTGCTCCAAATGATTTTTCCACGAGAAAACAACGATAATTTTGCCTTGATGGTCGAGTCGATGACATCTTCAGAATAGCCATTGGAAAGGAAAATTTGTTTTATTGTATCAATTTCAGGTTTCAATTTTTTTCTTGAACAGATGACAGAGTGCGAGGTGAACCAAGGTTTTGATGAGGTTCACCTTGTGAGTTTTGGGTCAGAAAGAGGTCCAAGAAATGTATTGACCAGAAATCTTTATCCACTAAAACGTCAACGAGAGGCAAAGAGTTGTTTACCTCCTTTTCGAAGGTAAAATTGAGTGTCTGGTTTAACTTGTTGAGCTTTGTAAGAAATCATCACGCTCAGACTCATTTTTAAAAACGGCAAATGTGTCGTCTACATAACGTAAATAAACGACAGGTTTTTGGGAGGATTGAAAAATCGAAGTTCATAGGAACCAACAAAGATACCAGCAAACGCTGGACCCAAGGGTCTAATAATAGAATAAGACGGAATAGAATAAAATAAAATAGAACGAAATGGCTTTAAATGAAATAGAATAGTATAAAATGAATGGAAAAGGAATTAATAGAACGGAAAAGCATATAATAACATAGTATAGCATAGGTTAGATGAAGGAAAAGAGAAGAGAAGAGAATAGGATAGAATAGCAAAGAATAGAATTGAATATAAAAATAATTTCGTATAAAATAAAATAGTATAGCTTTAATCAAAATAGAATAGAATAAAATAGTAAACAGGACTATAGAAAAGAATTTTTAAAAAAATGTTGTGGATCAATGATGTCTAAGTAGATAATTCATAACATAGCATCCTAGTTAAAATTTGACCAACAAAATGTTCAAGAAAAGCAGCAAGTGGTCAAGGGCTAGCTAATTGAAGGTGAGTTCTTTGTTTCTAGGATTAAATCTCTCGTGCACTGTCCTTCCAATTTAAACTATCGACTTTTGACTTCTTTAAATAGTTAAATATGAGCCGCCGTGGTCTAGTCTTGTAAGGATCATAACCATACACAGCAATGTACTAGCAAGAAATTTGATAATATTCGCATCAGATCATGATCAACAAAACAGTTACGTTTATTTCTATAAGATCACTAAAAGGGTACCAGAATAACCACGAGAAAGCAAAATTTTCAATTTAATTAAATGTACGACAACAAACGAAACGTATTACAACCTACCCTTCGGATGTTTTTATCTCATAGTCTATTTATGACAAAGCTGTTTGATACAGAGCTTCGCTAATTAAGATTGACGGAAACAGAATGGAAACTCCCATGAATGGGAATACAAGACGTTAAACGAAGAAAAGAAAAAGAAAAAAGTCTGGGTTGCCCTCTTGATACATCACCATTTGTCCAACGTTCTAAGCTATTAGTAAACATCATTTAAATTCTCACGAAACTTTACATTCTCACTATGAGAAAAATACTTTTGAGGGACCAATAAGTGAATATGAGCATCGCATATAATATGTATGGGAACCTTGCGTTAATTGTAACGGCTTAGTTTTTAATTAAGACTGATTATATTTCTCAAGTACACTTAAACTAATGACGCTTCTATTGATCTTAGTTGATTGTTTTCTTAAAGTCATAGCCAAGAACAAAAGAAGTTCGTAATTATCTTATCTTATCCTTAATAGGTTACGGGCCCTAAAAGAATTAAGTGGCCTTTGAACCTCGTGATTATGACAACGATTCTAGGAAAATTGTCGCGGTCCATAATGTGTTCTTGTCCATCCTACGTACTAACCTCGCTCTGAACTGCTTTAACTACATTTAGGCCATGAAATCTCCAAAGAACTCTTTTCAGTGTGCCTCGTTCTCGAAGTTAAAGCCACACAAAGTCAAGCTTTAAGATCATACGATTACATAAGAAAGGAAATTCTGCAAACTTTTAAAAGTTACGAATACGTTGCATTGACGAGGCGAGTCCCACGTGATGAAGCATGGGCAAGGTAGACTATGCCCATTTTGTTGTCAAAACAATTCAGAACGAGGCTAAAATGTAAGAAGGCCCAGAGCGCAGGATTGGCTGGAGCAATATTACTTTTATAAAATTCATAGCATTCCAAACATACCTCATTGTAACGACTTCTTTTTTTTCTCATTTCATGCTTTAACCTTTACAGAAATTAACATGGAGCTAATCTTTCTGAAACTACTACTGATTCTTATTTGCACTAATCACATTGATGGAGGTAGGACAAATACTAAAAGATTTTATTTTTATTATCATTCTATTGCCTCCGGAAAAATGTTATCTTATAAATTTTAATTTTATTCCTGTCTCAACATGGATCATATATAAGAATACCCCAACCGCTAAGATGAAAGTTGCCTTTACGTAAAGTTTACATTCGATTGCTGGAACGATCTGTGGATAATTGTGAGCCCTTTTCAGTTACAGCTAGCAATATTCTTTGCTATGGTGCAATTTAGAATAACTACTATCAATAAAGTTTCTCGGAATGGCTATAGTTTATAACCTCTGCGATGGCTCAAGTTTTGCAACAGGCTTTTCTTTTCCTCATTTTTGGGTAAATTTTAAGTTTCTTGCATACATCAGCACGTTCGAAATAACAGTCTTTGCTTCGCATTTTCATACAATGTCAAGTGACAAGCTTTGAAAAGAAAGACATTTTGCTTTCGAACTTATATACACATATCAACAACAGCCAAATGCTAAATCATAACGATGATAATAGTAGTTTTTTAGTTAAGCAAGGGACTAATTTAATACTCACCTATTTAAAGTTTTTGGTCACAGGAATTTTTTAGAGTGAGAACAGAACAATTTCATAGCGAAATTTTGAGATACGAGAGTATTGCAACTCTTTATCGAAAATAGAAAAATCGTGTCACTTATATAGATGAAAGAACGTATAGTGAACCGGTTATTTACCTTCAATTCTATAGCCTACAAATACCCTTTAACCCTTTGTCTGCTGACGGGACTTTTAAATCCCGGGAGACATTTTTGGTCATAGCGTTGCCTCAGATGTTATCATGTACAATATTGCCTGTCGGGACTTAAACGTCCCAGAGTCAGATCTCCATGGTAACAAAAGACTTTACTTGTTTTGAGGGGGTTTTGTAATAGAGCATCTCAGGATAATAAAGATTCTCAGTGCAAACAACTCTGGTTAGAATCTGTCCTATGGTGGTAGACAAAGGGTTAAGTGGAGAAAACACCATTGTACCTATTGTGAAAACTTGCCTTTACTGTTAATTTCTAGATGACTTTTTAAAATAGGAAGTCTTGATTTTAGTTACTAGTGAACAGAAGTTACAAGATCAGTATTAAGAAATATGCATTTAGAAATGTTACCAAATGCATCTTATTAAGTTTTCAGGTATTTCAATTCTGTTACTTGATTTGTGTTTCCTCTAAGCGGTCAAGCCCCAAATAAAACTTCATTAACCCCCTGTTTCTTCTATACTTTGAATATCAGAGTGAAGCGCAACTTCCCCCCCTCCCCCAACCTCGCTGAATTCATACATGCTTAAACATTATCGATACTTTTTCAATCATCGTCAATGTTCAGTCAGACAGTTCTTAATTATTCAAAGGATCATTTTGTGGCAATTGATATGTCTAAGGTGAGTGAACGTTCAATTGACTTTCGGTAAAGTGAATTTGGATAAACAGAGTGAGAAACAGCTGATTTTCGTTTTGAATTAACAGTCGCTAAATAATGATGGTAAGCTGGCAGGGCAAGGTAACTTTGAAGAGGGGGCTAAAGCAACGTGATGAAAGGGTAACCAGCTATGATTTTAAAATGGGTTTCAAGTATCAGATTGAAAGGTAAGAAACCATATATTTCAAAATGTAAATTTATCTAACAGAATTCAAATTAACTATTTCACCGACCAAAAAGTTTTGATCTAAATCCTATTATCATGGCTGCTCTCACCAAATCAAGGAAAAATTAGGCGTAGCCAGCCAATTTAACAAGTGTCCGGGGAAAGACATTACTAGCTAGTAACAGCGGCGGCAATTTTGTACAGGGTATTAGCACACAATCTTACTACAGACAAGCTCGTGTCGACTTATACATAAACATATTCTAAGGGTCTACTTACCGATGGTCTTTTCAAGTGCCAAGAATAACATATTTGACAACTAATGGTAAACAGGAGTCAGGAAAATCATGTGATGCATGCAGGTTTGTTTGAAGCGGAAAGATTCGTATGCGAACTAAAAATTTGCATTAGCTTACTTCAGAGCATTTTGTAGAGGGGCCGCTGCAATTAGTCAGTAATAACCGTTTCACTTACACTGTGATTTACATTTTCAGGACGTGCCTTAAATGCTTCCGAAGGTTATGAATGAAAATACCCTTAGAGAGCCCTAAAGCTCATGACCGATGTATTAATACTGCAAAATTCTTTAATGCGCTGAACTTGATTAATTTTGTCTGACAGTGTTTCAAGAAAGGTTTCAACGAGGTTTAGCAAAATTGATTGAAGTTAACTCACTTTATTAGTTGATATTTAGACTGAAAATTAGTGCAAAGGGTCCTTTTCAACTATCGATGATTTGTTACTTTTGCTTTTTCAAGGAAATGACGGAGATTATTTTTATAGCATTTAGAGAAACTTTCTGGTTTACCCATCATTTGTTTAATAAACACAACAGAAAAATGGATGTTTTATAAAACTCAAAACTGCCTAAGTTTTCCCCTTTGCATACTCATTTGCTGCTAGCTTGTTGCTTAATGCCTGCCGATGTCGGAAGACCAAATTTCTAGGGTTTAGAGCCAGATATGTCACTGACGTTGTTGCTGTTTCATGTCCACTTCCCCCTGTTTTATTTTTTTGTTGTTTTGTTTTCCGTGTTTTGTTTTTTCGTTTTGTTTTTGCTTACTGGACAAAACCACAACAGCTGAGAAGTAGCTTCTTGTGATAAAACTTGAACAATGTGTATTTTATAAAAGGTTACTTATAAAAAAGGAACGTAAATCAGGATTTACAATTGCCAGTATTCTTCATAAGTAATTTTGTACTGATAATAACGAAAGAATAGCATAAATTAACAAAAATCAGAGAATGTCTAACAATTTAATGATCACTTCTTAGTGACGAAGGCTCCATACCATGTAGGATTTATCATTAGAACACCGGCTAGTTATGGTAAGCTTTATCAGATTAATACTGCTATTTTCGTGGAAGACGATCTTCTGTGAACAATAGTAGTTGAACAGGCAGGTTTGAACCAAATAGATTATAAGAGGCTTGTGTTGTGTTTGCGGGATGAAGCGTAAGTATTAAAATTAACTCAAACTCAAGTGACACCATTGTCAGAAGAAACATTGAAGAACAGGTCCGTGGCGGAAAAGTGAAAAATTGATTCTCCGTTTAGTCAGTTAGATGTCGTTTAAGGAGACTTTCAAGCCGGAAGGCCATAACAAAGGGCGAAAAGCAAAGTCACCAAACTCCAAAGCAGAATTACCCAAGGGACTGGTTGTGACTAGACATCGCTAGCCTAAACTGAAGCAACAGACCAAGAAGTGAGGTATGTTGATGGGGAAAGAGGATTAAAAGTGGCAATTATCAGCAATGGAATGGCTTGGTGGAAATCTTAATCTAATGATGAATATGAAAACCGAGCAAAGAGGGCGTAGAAAGACCATAGTGGGAAAAAATAAATCCATATTCGACGAACACACATGATTTTCTTCTGGGCTTCCAATGTATCTCACATCATTATCAAAGGATGAAAAAACAACATAACGTAGCAAACTTTAAGCAAAAACACCAATAGTTGACAAAGGATAAGAGTGGTGTCCATCCCTATCTCAAAAATTCATATAAGTTGAGGAATACGTCACCTTCTTGCGAGCTCTCTAGCCTCTAGAACAGGATTCTTCAACCTGTTTTCATCAGAGCCCTGGGGTACGTTGTTGAGCTACCATAGGTGCTTAGTGAAGTAACGAAAGTTTGGTGAACTAGAAATCATTCTACAAATCTTCCTCTAATAGCACTGGAGCTAACTAATGGACACTAAGCTGCACCCCACTATTACTTGTCTAATACGAAATTCTCAAAGTGTTTGATTTATCATCTGATCCCAAGTTATTTGAAAAGTCTTGAAGGTTCTGCTTAGAGAGGCATTCATAATCTCGTTTCATTTCATCGAATGAAAATACGAATTGTCAACAAGAACAAGCACTTACTTATGTGAATGTTAGTTGGAACTGTGCTCTATGAGAGACTAGGTCGATAGTTTAAATCTGTGATACTTAGTTATATCTGTGAAGCCGACATTGGACGATGATTCTAACTTAAATGAGAGTTTTGGACCAGAAATACAGAAGAATCTTCAGATAGCTATTATTTTGCTTGTACGTTGAATTGTAGATTGGGGTTAAGGTTGATCGGGTCTTCAAGAAATGATCTGCAAGAGAAGATTGGGAATCACTGCTTTGTGTCTTACGTATCCCCAAATATGGACCTTTGCAGATGAAGATGCCCAAGAAGACTTGCGTTGGTCGACTATCTGATGACGTGAAAATGCATCAGAAAGCATTGGTAAACACGATCATTGTAACCGGAGGCACAGATCTGAGTTCCGACATGACAACTTTTCTCTGCGCGCCCAAGATACCTTGGATCGGTATTTTTGATGTTGAAAGGCTTGCATTAAAATAATTGGTTAGCATGTTGGGGTGCATGCTGTAAGGACATTTTTCATATTCAGGTTTAGGCGAAAAATGTTTGTTTTAAGCCTAGTCTGTTTACCAAGTTAACAAATTGAACAGAATCTAACCGTGTCGAGTTAAGTCAAACCAGATCATAACAGGTTAAACTACGTCAGGCCAGGCCAGATCTGATGGAGGCAGACCAAGTTGTTCCCAGCCCGAGTTGAATCACACCAGACCTGCTAAATCTTGTTGCGATGAAAATAATAAATGTTGACTTTTAGTGTAAAGGGCGTGCTGATTATGCCCCCATGCAAATAATGATAGGATACAATCCAGGTCCTTGGAACTATGTCATGTGTTTGCTTGTTACAATGTTGTGTATAGTGTTTTGCTATTTCAGAAATATAGTTGATTTTGGAAAGGTATAAAATGCTAAAAGCTCCCATACTTACAAAATCAATAAGGAAATGTTGAGTTATATATCTTCTTTTTGAATATACTATCTTCTTTGATAGAGCCATCAACATGTGCTTGGGGTATCCTGGACAATATTTAGAATACTGGCGACCTTGGAACTATGTCATGTGTTTGCTTGTTACAATGTTGTGCATAGTGTTTTGCTATTTCAGAAACATAGTTGATTTTGGAAAGGTATTAAATTCTAAAAGCCCCCATATTGACAAAATCAATAAGGAAATGTCGAGTGATATATCTTCTTTTTGAATATACTATCTTCTTTGATAGACCCATCAACATGTGTTATAAAATTTATAATACTGCTGACCTTTCTCATTTCTTTGCTTCTTATAATGTTGTGCATAGTTGTTTTATGCTGTTTTACTTCCATGCTCTAAGCTTTTCTTTAACGCGTTTACTGTAAATATCAGGTATACATGTAAAGTGAGCATCTGACGTTTATGTTGCATCTGTGTATGAAATAAAAGAATGGGCCGTGAAATCTTGGCTATTCAAACATACAGGTAGTTAGTCAATATGTTTGTATGAGGTAGAACTATTGCTGGCACTTATCATGATGTGATCTGGTACACTGTGAGCATAATTCACTACTGGTATATTTATTCTCGCCAGTCAATCTTTATCACAGAGCAATAGAAGGTGTGCAGTAGTTAAGGGGGACTTGTGGTAAGCACAATCAAAGCCAGAGAACCAGCTCTGTGTCAATTGTGTGCTTTTACTTAATTTTTAATTTACGTAGCCGTACGTCTCCGTAGAAGTGAGGGTAGAAGGGGGATCTATGACCACTAAAAATATTCAACCTTTTTTCCTTACAAATATCGAATAATGTCGTAACAAAAAAAAAATAAAAAACACTTATTCAGGCATTTTATGAGTAATTTCGTCTGCTACCATTTCCAAAAGACATCTCGTTTACTTGAATAAAACCCTCTACTACTACTACTAATAATAATAACTCACTGCAGCACCAAGCCGCCTGAGGCCAATACAGCTACGCACGCTCCTCCTCCAACCTAATCTATTCAAAACCTCCCTCTTTACACCCTCCCAGGAAGTTACCATTTCCTTTAAATCTTTATTTATGACATCCTCCCAACCCAGACGAGGACGATCTGCTTTCCGTGTAGCCCCAGCTGGTTGGCCAAAAAGGACAATCTTCGGTAGTCCGTCATCCCTCATCCACAGAGCGTGGCCTAGCCATCTCAGCCTCCTTCATTATAGCCCTAAAAAGCGGGATTGAACCAAATTTTTCATACAATCTACTGTTTGAAATTCGGTCAGTCAGCCGGGTACTCAGAACAATCCGTACCGCTTTTATTTTACACTCCAAGGGGACTACAGCAACAAAAGATCTAACTATTAACATAATGAAAAGTGGAATTTACGGCTTCGCCCGATGAGGTTCTGATCAAATCTGGCAGTGGGAACTCTCTTGATACAAATTCCTTTTCAGGAGCGGTTTCGCCTAGTTGAATTAGCAACACTCTGAAGTTGGTTCCGCCTAGATCAAGGGCCAGGAATTTCCCTTTTTCTGAAAATAAAAGAAAGGTAATAATCATCTCACCTTCAAAAAGCATAAACGGGTAATTTATAGAATAAACATTTGCAACGTCTTAGCAAAGACTCTGGTTGCTCGTCATGGAAGGAGTAGACTGATCCTCAGGGTGAGTATATCTCCAAACGTATACAGACAAAAGTGTATACACAATCTAACCCTTTTAAGTGAACTGCACGAGAGGAAAAAAGACACTGAATCAAACAACAAAAACCAACTTGAAATCAATGAAAGAGAAGTTACCAATTAGATTGAATAAGTATCCTTTGCCTTGCAACAGATTTCGCCTGTCTACAAT
>JAAAKL020005354.1:0-19450 GCA_010016065.2 Carybdea cf. marsupialis auct. non (Linnaeus, 1758)
TCCATGATGAAGTAACTCTTTGCTATTGAAAGTTCTATCTTTTCTCTACAAATTCTCTTTAGACCATTTTTCACTTACTTATTTCGAAAGGCATGAAAATTGTGATTTGGGAATACCTATGCAAATCAGCAGCGTCCATCATCTTCTTCTCGGGTTTGCTCTTGTTTACATTATCACGCGCGGTCGGGTTTAATGTCATGACAATAGCACTTTTGTCTCGGAGCAAATGAGTTAATGTCATGACAATAGCGCTTTTGTCTCGGAGCGAATGAGTTAAAGATTGAGGTATATCATGTACATTCAAAATGCTTACACTCTCATTATGCAAAGCACAATTGTATCACATGGATGTCTAGCTGATCACAACTCAAAAGTAAAAATTTACATTCAGGCATATGATGTTTATAATGGGTGGTAATGGTAGTGCTTTATGCTTTACTAGGTTATGTAGATCCCTCCATCTTAGGAAGATCCATTTGATATTGGCCACTTCGAAATTTGAAGCATGGCAAGGTAAGGATCCGGATAATTTGATGTAGACTGCTGTTTGGTTGTTGATAGTTTTAGCTCTCTTTGCAACAACAGTTGAGTTGGGTAGTATGGACTTCATGTTACATGTTCAACATCCCACTTCAATCACCATTTTATGACTTCACTCTGCGGTACACAGATACTTCAGGTAATAATCACAGACCAGAGCATCCTCAGATTTCTTTCAAATTCTTATACTTATTCAGATAAAAATTGGGAAATAGCACAAAACAATATGCTTTGTAAGTAATTTTTGAAAACAAATTCAAGTTTGTGAGACAATTCTCCTATGCCAGCCCACAAAAAGCATTTCTATAGCACAAACCCTTCTAGGTCTTTGTTTCTAAAAAGAGATTTTACATCACTCGAGATCTAAAACAACAGGCAAGAATTGACTTTAAAACAAAGTAATTGTTTTAAAAATATCCTAACCCTACCCAGAAAATTGTGTTGTTGCTCAGATAAGTCTGTTAGCAGCTCCTTCATTTTTGTTACAGACTTTTCTTCACTAGTGGAATCTTATTGAAACTCACCACAGCCAACCTGCTGATGAGTGTGTTCGTGTGATTTCCTGCCAAGACAGTCACGCGTATCTGTGTACATTACAGTTACTACACACAGAATCCTTGTCTCTGTTATTTTTTCATCAATACACTACTTGTTTCACTCTTGCCCTTAACTGCTCTGGTATTGTGTATCAGTGGAGGATTTGCTCTGCTTCCGAATGCCATTGATTTATATTTAACTCAGTAAGCAAGAGATACTTAATATTGTTGGGGGGCTGAAACGCTCACCCGGCCTTATTTTTCTCTTATCCATTCAATTTCGACTGAAAGATCTCCCAAAAGAAGGAGATCGCCTACAGGGCATCTCAACCTCCAACCAAGAGTTAGAAGCTGAAGATAGCTGCTACCTCGTCGATCCGACAGCGGAAGACAACGCAGCTATCGTACACGTGGAGGTAAAGCATTCAAAAGATACACAGACTGTATCAACCGGCAAGCGACAGAGCTAGCACAACAGCTGCAACCTTGCACGGTCAAATTGCCTTTGGTGTTGCGTCATCGCTAATGTGACGTCACACCACAATGCGTTTGTGCTATACGTTTCGTTTTATCATTACAACTGAATGACCTAACTTGAAATCTTTGCTTGCACTGGGCAGTCATTGCTAATAACGAAGCTGAGCCTCGGTGTGATTTCGAGAGAACCAGAGTTTGTTGACAAGTTGCCTTGGCTAGACAGATCTACGTAGACAAGATAGGCTCACTCATATTTTTACGGTCTGCATCACTTGAATATCTCATGGAGGGGAAAATTAAAGAACGACAGTGTGCCAAACGGAGCTGCATCCTCGTAGCCTAAAGCAACAGGTTACTGCAAAACGGGGAAAGACGTCAAAGCTGGAAAAATCAAGCAGCTAACCTACCTAATAGATTTCGTCTATCCCACCTGCTTCAAAGACTACGTTTAAACTGTTAACACGTTGTTTCATTATTCTGTACATAGTAATGTGCGGATTCACGTGACATTAGGTCAAGGCTCCATACGCTAGCATAAGTAGGGATTGTAAGGAGGAGATCAGGGGATTGGTGGAAGGATTGCACGAAGGATTGAATGCGAACGGACAAACTCTTGTGAGTTTGAAATGTAAAGGAATGAAATGTGATTACTTATAAGTGTAAATAGATTTTCATGTTTCTATGAGCCACTAGCTGTCTTTATTGATAGTACTCTGACCCAGACTACAACTACCGAAGCTGCAAGCACTATAAAAGTACATAGCGTAATCCACCACAAGTAGGAGAATGGCAGTAACTCAACAAAAGTTTGGTAATTCTTCCGTCCTTGAATTTTAATGTTGCATACCTTATTCAGAACTACAATTCTCGAGCTAGATTCAAGACCATGTCATCAATAAATCTTCTACGTTCTCCTTTTCCCGACGCTAAAGTGTTTAATGTTCGTACACAACAGATCCCCTAGTAATATAAGATCGACAAAATAAAAAATTGGTCATCAATAACATTCGTTTAACCAGGTAATGATGCATGTGGTTGTGGTTGTTTGCTTTGTAACAGGCAGCGACGAGTCACGTTTGTCCATACAGAAAATATGAAGTTGACGGTGAAAAGAGGCCCAGTTTCACACTGGGATGAGTGTCATGGTCATTCAAACCTTAATGTATGTTGGCGCTTACTATTATCCTGTAGGGACTTTAATTTAGAATCCAGAGATGTCGAAGTAAAAAACATTGCTGTTTTGTCAATTTTGACTGCCTTTCCCCACAATGCTTTTCGTTGAATAGTAAGAATGTCCCATTGTGATATTACAGGAGAATACGCTGGTCATAGGCTGTGATATTCGCGTAATAAATCTAGTTACAGAACCAAAACTAACAGCATTTGTTGTAGTCGCGTAGTAAGTGTGTGTATCCTCCAGCGTTTACAGGGATAATATATTTATCTACAGACGAACATTAACTGTGATCGAAATAATGACGTAGAAGAAAGATTTCATATGTGTGGTAATGACGTCAAGGTTGCCGCGGTTTGACAACCCTGTGTAACCCCAAGGTTCGCCAATGATGCTACTAACAGCTATAGGGGGTGGCTGAATCACTACAATATCTCACACAAAATCAATGATAACTCAGCACGTAGTCAAGGCATAGAGTTTTTGTATGTTAGATATTATAGAATGTGGTCAAGGTTGAAAACACGGCAGCATGATTGACAATCAACGTTAGAGACTTGGTTGTCTGTAATTTTGAAACATCAAGGTTTACAAGGGTTTTTTACAGCAGATTATGACCGTCAAAAATAACGCCAGTCAATCATTCGATCCCTCCCTCCTTTTGACTGGCCGAGTCAAAATTTCAAGGGCCAGTGCAGAGTGGAGTAAATCTCCCGTTCGAACAATCCACGTTTATATCTGGAAGATTTCTTTTTGTTTGCAGTGAAACGGATTTGCTTCTATCTAGAATGTATCTTCGCTTTACCGAAGTACAGTAATTTAGGTGTAACATTTCCCATTAGTTTGAGAGGCAAAGAAATTTATTCATTTCTTTAGCTAACTGCTGCCGTATACAAAAGCCTAAATTTTCTTCCTAGAAACGACCTAATACGAGATTCCACTACTGCACTAGTAAGATGTGAGTGCCTTCGGGCTTCGCCTCAAGGGACGTGTTTTGTTGCCTGCAGTCACACGATAGGTCTTTCATACTAAACATTCTCATCTAACCATTCTCCCATAACGTTCCCCCGTCTTACCTAACATCTAAAGAATACTCGATCGCCACTACCCTAGGATGCCCCTGTCAGTCAGTGGCAGTTTTTAAAAACGCGGAACCCTGCGTCGAATGGTATTTGCAGGGGATCTATGACGTCATATATCGCAAGACGGTTCAGGCAAAATAGTGCAATAGAGGTTCTTGAGGCCTTGGTGTCCCTCCGCCGCGTCTTGACTCCAGTTTTTTCATTTATCTTCATCAGATAGTTGTGTATATATACGTTAAACGTTTTTCTGCCAATTGCAGCGTGGGGCCCTGAAACATGGCACGATTGGTCACACTTGCTGCTTACCCTCTGAGGAAACACTCCTCTAGAAATTACGGGTGACGTGTACGATATCGAAATCACCACAAGAGTTTAAATTTAAAAGTCTATACGTCACAATTTTGAAAATGTTTGATTTATGGGAAAAAACCCTCATTTTCCAAGTTGCCCTATTAGTAAGAACTTCAATGGCCGTAATTGAGAGCGATACCCTTTTCTTACACCGACATTTCAGCTTTCAAAGTTTCAAATCTCTCAAGGAAAACCTTATTATTTGATGCTGGATCCTAAGGAATGTTAACAGGGTTTCGACCAACGCCTCTAGTTTAAACACTATATACACCACAGGTCTGGGATATTCCAGGGTTGCCTTTACATATCAAATCTTACTATTTGCAAAACTTTTGATTTGTGAAGTCGTCAATTTCCATCCGTCTTACACACATAATTTTCGTAGTATTGAATTGTCAGTATTATGACTCCGTTGTCCTGTCATTTGAAGTAAGATCCTGAGGCAAAACACCACAAAGCTGTCTGTGTGATTGGCAATGCATTCGAAATTTATCAAAATAATTACAAAAATATTTACTGCCCTTTAATATTACGTTCCTTATACATCCTGAATGTCATAGCAAAGCATAGGCTAATGTATCATATAATATGTACAGATGTCGGCAACGTATGTATAGAGTTCTTAACAACGTAAAAAATCCTCAATTTGCAATCCAATTTATGGGTGCTCCACCACAGAAAATAGAGAATTATGCAAGAGGCCTCTCCAAAATACTGTCGGCGTCAACGGTAGTGAGGTCACAATGCAGTGGTGGTGATGGTGATCGTAGAGGTGGTGGTGGTGATGATGATGGTAGAGGTAGTGGTGGTGATGGTGATGGTAGAGGTAGTGGTGGTGATGGTGATGGTAGCGGTAGTGGTGGTGATGATGATGGTAGAGGTAGTAGTGGTGATGTGGATGGTAGAGGTGGTGGTGGTGATGATGATGATGAGATAATATCGATGATCGCGATAAAGGCGATAACAAGTAGTTATCAAATACACCTTTTCCGTAAGTAGGGCAACAAATATAAGCATACTGCGACTGAAATTTAGCAAACATATCAAGCATAGCCCAAGCTTAACCCAAATAGTAGCCTCACTTAACAAATTGCGCCGGACGTCTACCCCGCCCTATAGACATTAGCTCTATTAACGGCTGACGCAGAGGCAAAGATAATGGACCTACTAGACAGTGTACGCTAGTACCTAGATTTTGCAACTTACCCCCCTTTCAACGTCACGGTGAGTCACGAAAATCCCTGCAACCTCAACCTACAGTAGTTACGTAGTTAGTAACTGCGCAGGGAAAATTTCGTACAAATCATTTGTAAGAATAGGATTTTCGGAGAAATTTACTGGCATATGAAGGGCCGTACACCAGGGCATCGTCCTTGTATTTTGTAATAACCTATATTATGCAAGAGGCTACTAATAGACAAATACACCTAGAATCGAATACAGAGTCGATTTAAAATCGACTACCAGAAGTCGAGTAACAATCGGACACTGACTTTGACACAAATACTCGCTCGTAGTTTTCCTCAAGGGGACAAGGCCCCCACAAACCTGACCATTCAAGAGGAAATGCCCCCATGCCCCCCATCCCGCTATGGTCCTTACGTACACACACGTCATGAAAATGCGAAACTTACTCAAATTCTTGTTGTTAAACGCATTTTCAAACAATGCGAAATCTACCTAAATTGTTGTACTTAAATGCGTTTTTGGATAATGAAAAACGTGCGGAAGTTCACGTGTTTAAACTGGTTCCTAAAATAAATGTACACCCATACAGATACATAGTTTGTGTAATTTAACTGACAGTTGTTTTATCCAAATGTTAGAAACTTTACAAGATGTGATTCCCAATACATTTTGTGGAAAAATTGCAATTAGTGAAAACTACCTACAAACACTATTAAAACCACTAGCTATTTATCTACAAGAAATTACAAGGACTAATTTATGAATTCGCACCATTCAGTTACGTAGCATAAATGAGTACGGCTTGTGATAATGTGATATAAGAACTTGCAAAAATGACCGAATCGGGTTCTATCCCAGCGCTGAGGAGCTGTGACAACTTCTCTTCGCCACAGCAACGGCACAAACCAAGTCCCTCTACGGGAAATCTGGGAAACGGAATTAAAGAAGCCTATCGGATTATATATCCGACGCTAGCGGAGTGACGCCTCCTGCCGGGCGTAAACGCTAAGACTGATTTTTCATAAGAGAGAACGAAGCCGACGGGCTCCTAAAACATCAGCACATCAGCAGCATAACTGCATTGTTCGAAACTTATACTTCACCAAACCCTATTCATAAAAAAATCAAAGTGAGGCTCAGAGTCACACTTGAGTCTGGGGATGAGAGATGAAGGCAAATATGACCAACCTTTTAAGTGTCCATGAAGATGTCTTACGGAGATCACTAACAACTGAGTCTATAACATTCCCAAGGGGACCAAAGTCGCAGCGACACTGTTGATTATTTCTTGTGCATCATTAAAACTACAAATACAATGTTGATTAGTTATCTATCACCTCTCTTTGAAGATGCTCTTGCCCAAATGCTGACCATTGGCAGGAGAGCAATTCAGTCACCTCCCTACTACCCTGGTAGCCACGCACCTTACTTGGTATTGGGATTAAAACATCTGGCCGCATCAATTTCTGCTTTGGAGTGAATTCTGGCATGATCGGGATAGAAAGCGAGGCAAGGCTTCAACCATAAAGACATGACTAAACTCCACCTCTCTTAGTTGGTTGCTCATCTGTACCGTCGTGTGTCAAATGCCACGTTTCATATGTCACTATGTACATTTTTCCTACAAAAAACGAGGCTTTACTTTAAGAATTAACAAGATGAAAAAAAAATCTTGGAGTAATAGCTGCGTAAATGCGGAATCGAATTAGGTCGAGCATTCATGTTTTCGTGTAATCATTGTGAACCACATAATTTGTTCGTAACAATTTACCAACGGCATATTACAGTGCCTTCTACTAAATACAACAGAGGGATCATTGAATCTTCCCAGTAGTCAATTTGATCCTCTCAAATGTCGCCTAACACGAGACACGTGGCATGATAAAATGCATCTACTATTGCAACACACCTGGAGCATCACATAAACCAAAACCCTGTTGACTTTCCCGTCACTTTCTTCTTGATCTCTGCAGCCTGATACCGGGCATCCTCGAACTCGTATTGCCACGTAGTTCTCTCGTCATTATAATGATTGGCTGGGGTATCATATGGGTACTGCACTGGTTTAGGGCAACCATAATGATCAAGCTTTGCTGTGTAATTTCTTGGCGGCAGCCCATTTAAGACACGCTTCCTATTTTCGTGAATACGATCACAAACCATGCATTCAAATCCAACCACAAAGTCCATCTCCTCAAGACTTTGAGTTCCCCATTGTCTTGTTTTCATGTGATCGATCAGCTTCTGGTTACTAGGTCCCTCCTTCTTGTACACAAGATACTCCTCATATGCACTTTCATTATTCGCTAGGTATCTGATGTACTCCGCAAGTTGCTTTGGATGTTCAAAGTCATCCACAAGAATTATTGAATGATTATTTGGCATCCATTCAAGGATATTTGGGGCTCCCTTGTAGACAGGTACTGCCCCACCATACATAGGATTCCAAAGTTTCTCGGTGATATAATCCTTGCAAAGCGCATTCTCAAATGCTAGTACAAATTTGTACTTCGCTAAGAAGTCGCTCTGTTTCGGCTCGTGCATAATTAAAGAATCTTCAAGGCCCGATTCAATCTGTTTGTTATGGAGGCACTTTCCGTAGGAGTCGACCTGAATGTACTTCATCAGTTCATTCACGTAGGCATCCCGGTCAGAGGGAGGATTGCATCCTGACTGCAAGTATACGACTGGTGCCAAACCGAGGGCCTCCTTCTCTTTAAATGTAAAACGAGGCGATTTTTGCAGGCGTGATAATGATTGTAAGTACTGCATTGCCAGGGGATAGTCTGACTCTTGTTTGAATGTCGCGGTGTGGTTGAAAAGCGAAAGTACGTCTTCGAACGAAAAGAGGAAACTGTTTTTCGGCGATTCTTCGTGAATTAAGGCCCATTGGTGATGTGCTGCATAAATGCAAATGAAGAGAAAATATAAGAGGATAGTAAACAATTCTACTAACTTACAAGAGCCACGTCCTAAAGCGGGGAAGGCGTATGATACAACCTGACAGTTTGTATTCAAGTCCATGAGAAAGTACAAAAGGCAATTAATAATTGAACTTAGCTATTTTAAAAGATGCCTGAAAGCTCGTTTTGGAGATATATGTGGAAAACGTTGAGGGAAATGAAAGGAAAGACCCATATGTTGTCATGTACATATTGATACATCAAACCGACCAATCAGCTTCGATAACCTTACTCGTAGCGCACCCATCCTTTCACCACTTAAAACGGGCCACCTAAAACTTCTCTAAGGTCACTGTATAGAAGATTTGCGCCTTATTGTAAAAACCAGCCAGGCTGGAGTATCATATCAATAGCAAGTCACTTATCTTTTACTGGCCATGAACGTACAGTCTATCACAATCGACCGGTCATTGTTTTGTCTGAGGAAAATATCAAAACGAAAAATTTTGTACAGATATGAAGAAAAAAATATTTGTTTTTCATCTTTCTTTGTACCAGTAGTGAGTTAGTCTTGTTTTCGTTATCCTTGTGTCATCTGATATTCTGTTGTCTTCTTTGTCTTAACATTAACACATAGTTTAGTTGTAATTTGCATGTCTTTACTTAGTTATTCAATATCCATGTGTCCACCATCTGGTATGTTTTATACTGTTTTTTCAATTAGTGGTGTTAATACTCTGTATATTATCCTTCATTGTAAATTACGTTCCTTCATAAACTACGTATAAAATCAATCCTAACTTTAGTTATTGTCAGCATCCATGTAATGTTCGACAAAGCTTCGACAAAATAAAATTCGACTTATATATTTTTAAATTCTGTAGTACCAACAATCTGTTAAAACATGAAGAAAAATATGACGTCATGGTTTTTCAGCGAATCGAAGGAAAGAAATGCAATGCAAGGCATCCTTCCATTAGGCAAAGGTTCTTTGCGTTGCTGCGCAGCCTATTTGTCAGATACGTCTTCTCCACGTATCATATAAACATTTTCACCCTCATCTGTTCTCCTGACAACGCCTTTGGGCAAGTGAAAATGACTATAATTACTGACTGAGTATTGAACCTCCTAACAATGCGGAGGAAAAGTGATGACGTCACAAATCAAATGTATTGGAAAGAGGACAATTTGACTCTAGATACCTGAAGACAACCTTAGTATATGCTGTTTCTCAAAATACCAGATCTGTAGCGTATATAATGTTTAAACTAGAGGCGTTCGAATCTGGTCAAAACTCTGCTAATGTTCCTTGGATCCTAACGTTAGGATACACCATCAAATAACAAGGTTTTGTTAGAGAGATTTAAAACTTTGAAACCTGATATCTCTGTGTTGGGAAAAGGCAAGACTCTCAATTTTGGCCATTGACGTCCTTATTAATAGGGCTATATGAAAATATTTTAAATATTTTTCCATTTTTAAAATCGTGACGTCACACATTCCCTCCGCATATCTTCTCGACCTGGTTCTGCTACGTATTAAAGCTATTGCTGTTGCATATCGTTGGGGTAGTTCTCTTCATGTTACAGGCAGAGATACTACATGCTCCACAATTCAATTCATGCTCATCTAATGTACCCGACAATCATACATTTATGACTTACTTATAATTTATAAAAACGTATGGATTATTCTGAGCCAACTTCCACCACCGTTTGTAAAAATATGAGAATATAAACTTTTGCTTTGGGGCAATGATGTAATGACCCCCTCGTTCCTTTCATGTAGATGTCATCAAAAATCAAATTAAATGCACGTCCCCCCTTCCTTTTGTTTATGCATAAATCCGATTCGTGTGTCTCATTCTAAAACATTTGTTTTCGGAAGAGATTGTGGCAGAGCATTATTCCTATTCTACCTTCCTCCTTGGTTTTCAATTTGCAATTCATTTTTTAGCGGCTTGTTAGGGATGAAATAGCTGCTACCTATCCTCATATATAAATACGTTTTGTATGTGTTCATGCATTGTTGCTTGGTAGTGAGACCCAGGCATCAGCAATTTCTGCCCTACAAAGACACCGCTGCAACGATCAAACAACGATACGCTGCATCACTGGCACTGATCCTCCTAGTTGCATATCCTTATTCGAAATGTTAGCGAAACTAGGATTGGAGGGCATTACATCTGTGCTGAGAACCCATCGCCTTCAGGTCCATGTGCAGAAGCCTTATCTTACATAAAGACTGAATACAGAACTCGAGATTCCTGCTCGAAGCAGTAGAGGAAGACAGTGGAAAACATGGATGATTTAACTTATGGACGGCATATTAGAAGGCATCATGGCAGAAATCAACCCACTAAACAGGACCTGTGGCTGAACTGGAGTCAGAGCTAGACAGCTGCTTCCTACCACAGTTGCTGGGATTCCCACAGAACAATTAAAAAAAGCTACAAATAAACACGTAGCCTGAGAAAACACCTGTGGTATAAGAAATTACCTTTCAAAGGGTAGTAATGAGGCCACAGAATTAGGCAATATCGCCTTAAATAAGGGTTACCAAATCTACAATGGCAAGCCAACGGCAACTTACCAACAATAATAGGGTAGGCTAGTGTAAAATAATTACCAGCATAAATTAATTATCATTCATCTGGATTCAAGGATTCGTTTACAGCACCTTTGCCAATATACAGATAAAATGACAAAATTTCCTGTAGCCTGTGACTAGTCTACCCTCCCCTAAAATTTAGGTAGGTGAAAAAATAGTAAGGGTGATCAAGTGGAATGTCTGTGAGTTAGTTACTTTGCTAATAAAAAAAGTACAGACAAAAGCACAAGTATAGATACGATGTGCTATAGGACTTCTGTAAACAGATCTATTTATAATAATGTACCCCTTTTCTCTATCTACAACCTTTTGTAAGTAATATGAGAGTCCAATTTTCTGCAAAACGAAGAAACTATGGAGCAACTGTCCAGCCTTCTGTGGTTTTGGTCAGAAAGCAACAAAACCATAACACGACAACAACTGGGGAAGGGGGATTAAAAAAACCAAAGTGGATAAAGGGCCATATTTGAACAATAAAAAAGAGTCTGTTAAGCACACTAGCTTATGTATGCCATCAAAAATATGTGAATTTGGTCATACCACATAGATTGTCAACAAGGAACCACCAATTAACAAATGGAACAGGAAAAGTAAGCATATGGTAAGCACAAATGAACCTTCACCAAAATCTTGTGATTTTTCTGTAATAACATGTAGGACAAGAACAAAAAAATGGGTCTCTGTACAACAGGGGCACATATCTGTATAGGAGTGCCAAACATACAGAAAAAAAAGGTTTGCAAAGTAGATTACCATAAGAAAACTATTTTATTCACTCTCCTGTCACTGATTCCTTGATTTTCTTTGCTGTTTTTTTGCTTTCAACAAACTCGTACTGCCATGACGTCCTTTCGTACTCTGGCGTTCCTGGTGGGGTATCAAATGGGTACAACACTGGTTTAGGGCAACCATAATGATCCAGTTTTCCTATATGAATTTTCTGCGGCCGTCCATCTGAAACCAGTTTCCTATTTTCGTGAATACGATCACAAACCATGCATTCAAATCCAGTCACAAAGCTCAACTCCTCCAAATTGTCAGTTCCCCATTGTCTCGTTTTCATGTGATTGATCAGCTTCTGGTTACTAGGTCCCTCCTTCTTGTACACAAGATACTCCTCATATGCACTTTCATTATTCGCTAGGTATCTGATGTACTCCGCAAGTTGCTTTGGATGTTCAAAGTCATCCACAAGAATTATTGAATGATTATTTGGCATCCATTCAAGGATATTTGGGGCTCCCTTGTAGACAGGTACTGCCCCACCATACATAGCATTCCATATCTTTTCTGTCAAGTAGTCATTGCAAATGGCATTTTCAAACACTAGGACAAATTTATATTTCCCTAAAAACTCTCCCTGCTTTGGTTCATCCATAATCAATGGATTTTCATATCCTTTCTCGATCTGCTTGTTGTTAAGGCACCTTCCATAAGAGTCGACCTGAATGTACTTCATCAGTTCATTCACATAGGCATCACGATCAGAAGGAGGACTACATCCTGACTGCAGATAGACAACTGAGGCTAGTCCCAAGGCTTCCTTCTCTTGAAATGAATACTTTGGGGGCTTGCATAGCCGCTCTATCGACTGTAGATCTTGAGTGACTAGAGTATAGTCTGATTCTTGTCGGAAAGTTGATGTGTGATTAAAGAGTGAGAGGATGTCTTCATAAGAATACAGGAAAGAGTTTTTCGGTGACTCTTCATGGAGTAATGCCCACTCATGGTGTGCTGTAAAGGAGAAAATCACTTTTCTAAAAACCATCTTTCAGAGTTTGGAAAAAGTAAGTTAACAATATTCCAGATTGCTTCAGTATAATAGAATACTAGAATAGAATATTATGAGGTTATAGTGGAAGTTAGAGGGGATCAAGGTATAATGGATAAGATACATGTAGATCAAGCCAGGTTAGATACCTTCTTTTTATTGCTTTCAAAACTCATAAAGGACTTAGTAATGATGTAGGTAGACCAGTAGTTTCTAATTAAAGCACTAGCATAGAACGTATTTCAGAATTTTTAGACTTTCACCTAAGGCCATTGGTAGCTAATATTCTATCATACGTGAAGGACAGTAGTCATTTTATAGTACTTTTGGCTTGTCTCAAGGAAATTCCTGGAGTGCTATGCTATATACTGCAGATGTTGTGGGATTATATCCCAGCATTCCACACGAGGAGGGTATTCAGGTTACGAGGCAACCAGTAGATACAAGCTCAGAGAAGATACTTAGTACTGGTACTTTAGTCAGCCTAGCTAGAGCAGTCTCAGACAATAACCTATCAAAGTTTAATAGTGATGGTTTAATAATGAGGTCATAGACAAATGTTAGGTACGGCAATAAGAACCATGTTTGCTCCTGCTTATGCAAACATATTTACGCACGGATTAGAGAGGGGCTTGTTAAAGAAGTCAGCATTTAGTCCATTAGTTCAGTTTATATTTTAGACAATATCTATTGACTTCCTTCATCTTGAAAAATCCTCTAACATTATGAATACATCACTTCTCACACTTTCCTCAGTCCTATCCAGCTTTCTACAAGACTGCTAAAACTGCAGCTCAACATCTGTGTAATGATTTGGTACCCCAATTGGGTTCGGGTACCACATATCCTTCATGATAGGGGTGGGTCGTTTAACAATGAGCTGTTTAATTACTGAAATCATCTGTGTGGAATAACTTAATCCTGGACAACACCTTAGCATCCCATGAGAAATGACCATTGTAAGCCAATGAGCAAGGCCATTCTTGAAATGCTGCACACACGGGAGGAGGAATATCAAAAGCCACCAAAGTTGGTAAACAAGTTTTGCTTTGAAACACATCCTGACATTAAGGCCCAGGAAAACTGTGCTCATATTGGGAGCAGGCAGTCTATGAAATCATTTCAATTGGAGAGTAGGGAGTTTATTACACAATTTGCAGAGAAGATGCCCATGGTTCATCCAAAACAGTCCATCCAAACCTTTTTACCCATGTAACCAATTACCAGTCATCCAACCTCAATCTACCCATACCAAATCTAACCCAGAACCAAAGAAACGACCTCCACAAGAAGAAACACCACATCCTCAAATGGATGATGCTGACAGTGACAGTGCTTTCACCCCTCTGATCTTCAGATCTCAGATCCACAAAATAGTACCAATCATAAGACATTATCCCCTTCACCTACCACACACTCCAAACCACTATCAACAATGACACCACCATCACAACCATCTACACCACATCATACATGACCACAGAGAATTCATCCTCCCACTAAAAGATTACCTATGATGCCCTTGGAAACAGGCAATTGTGTCACAGACATCACAAGAGAATGGTACACCACCTCATAGTTTACCTGTCAATTATATCTCCTGCCCTTTACCACCTTACAACCAGTTCATGCAACCACCACCACAATTCCCTGCCATACACCCACAATTATAATTCCTTACCACCAGAATATTTTCAAACAATGAACCCTTACCAGGGCTTACAAATGTTTATACCATACCAGAACTACACCATCTGGAACTAATTTATAATTTTTTACTTGTAGATCTATTTGTTTACTCCATTTTATTACTATATATATTGATAAAACAAACAACAAAAATATTAAGGCTACAACCTGGAGAGCAACAACTGTTACTGGACTCTCAGAGCTGGAACTTTCCATCAAATTTCACGAAGAAATAGTAGGCCTATAGGTTTTTATCATCATGCAATACTATATCACATGATATGACTTTCCTCATGAAATAGTTTGTTAGAAAATTTCAGGGATTGACTTGTGAGATAAACTTGTCAGATAGGATCAGTTTTCTAGCATTGTGTTGTTGTGGGTTGATGTGCAGCCTAAGAAGAGTGATTATGGATCAAATATGGGATAGTCTCTACCAAAGCTTACTTGATTTGATTACTGCTTATATTCCTTCCTGGGACTGGTTGCATTTGTTATGTTAATGTTGCCAAGTAATCAACACATCCACATCACAATCATCATTATCAAAACCACCACTGATGAAAATTGAACTTTGGGATAACAAAGTAAGGTCAATAGTTGATCACGTGATTGATTAGTTGGCTATTTGTACCCTTTCAGCCTCTTTTCACTGTAATGGAAGTTGTATGTATCTAAGACTTTATTAAGATGTAATAAAAGCTACCTAGGGGATGTAATTGGACAGGCAGGAGGGTGTGCAGATGCAGTTTCTGCTTGGATCCACTCTGCATGGAAGAAATTCAGGGAACTGCTCCCTCTGCTGACCAACTAATGCTACTTTCTCCACAACAGAGGCCACACCTACAAGGCATGTGTACTCATTCTAATGCTGTACAGTAGTGAGACCTGGCTTGGTCAATACAAATGCCTGGTGGTGGCTCAGCATGGCACAACATAAGGGGGTTGGACCACTGCTGTGATCAGAGAACGTCTGGGCATACAGACCATTTATATGGTCCTGCAAACAAACAGGCTAAGGTGGTATGCCCACATCCATTGTATACAAGAAGATGCCTGGCAGAAGAGGATCAATGCCTTGGACATAAGCAACTCGCCCCTCCCTAAAGGTTGACCAAGGGAGCAATAGATGAACAATGTTAAAAAGGACCTGAAGGACCTGAGTCTGAATCCTGAGAACAACGAAGACGTTGACACATGGCGAAGACAGACTACAAGACTGTGATGTGATCAGGAGGCATCCAAGCCCCAGGCATGGGGAAAGAAATGATGTTAAATGGCCAGTAAGTAAGCAAAAGCAGTATGAAATGAGGGTGGGTGTGAGAGGAATAGATTAAAGTTGCAGAAACAATCACACATAATACAAATCTGCCTAATGACTTACTGCCGAAATCTTCAAGCAGAATGATGTACATACAAGGCAAAGTACTAGAGCTGTGAGAACTACACAGGCAAACGTAAAGGAGGTGGTGCTATTAGTCGATATGACATTTTGAAGAAAAGAGACAGTTGTATAGACCGTGTTCATAAATGGGAGTAAGATCCGTTTACGTCACAAGATGTTTATTCAGCAATAAACACAGTCTGAAAAGACATACAAACTAAATTAGATCTAGACATTGGTGATGTACTGACACATACATGGATATATACATGATCAAGTAGAACATATAATCCTCTATACTCAAACAACATAACATTTTCTTTTTTAATCCTTTGCTCAATAAAAGGCAGGGTTACCATTTTTAGGTATTGAGTTACTTTGAAAGGAGTAGAAATATGAAAGTAAACAGAAAAATAGATGTAATAAAAGACAAAAATTAATGATTTCCAAGAAGATGGCAGTTGACAATAGATTTAAAAGTGTCAAGATTATAAGTAGGAGAACAGTAGTTTGAAGACAGAAAGTTCCAAATATTGGCAGTCCTAGGGAAGAAATTGTTAGCATACAAATTTTTGCTTGTTTTAGGAATAGGAAAAAAAAGTCATGCAGAGATTTAACATACTGAGTGGACCTTGGTCTGTTGAGGCAAAGAGGAAGCAACTCAGCCAACTAAGAAGAATACTTACCAAAGTAGTACATGGAAAAAAGATGCAACATCTCTACAGTGAGACAGAGGTGTGCATGCCAGTTTAAGACCAACCATGCAAGGGATTTATTTTTGGAGCTGGTCAAATATGATGAGATAGTACTTTGGTGCACCAGCCCAAAGATGATAAAAGTACTCCATACAAGGCTTGGTCATTATCTTACAAAGATATAATACAATGTCGGGTGACAGAAAGATCATAGATCACAAAAGACCCCAACCTTCAGTGAGACAGATTTAGCTAGGTTAGTCAGGTAAGGCCCAATTCTAGCCTTGATTAACAGAAATGCAAAGAAGCTTCAACTATGACACCTCCTCAAGAACAAGGCCATGCATGCAGCCACCTTCAAAGGGTTATGAGAACTGTCAAAGGATACCAGCTTTCTAGCATAGAAAGTCACTAGCCACCTTCTGCACCTCTCTTCAAAAGTGTTTAAGCCAGACTTAAGTTCTGTAGCAATTCCTTCCTGGTATGGCACTTGTGATTTTCTACTACAACTAGAACATATAGTAGCATCATCAGCATAAATTGCAAGCTGGCACAAAACAGAAAGCCTTTATTTTTTAATGTAAAAATTCATTAATCTTCCACATACCTTTTCTTGGTAAAGGTAAATACGTTCCATTAAAGTCAGTTCCGTAGAAAAAGAATACCTTTGTCTGTGGATGGTCCCTAAACTTTTTATCATCTGTGAAGAAACATTCACCTTTCCAGCACTTCTTCACTGCTGCACTCTCTCCAGTAAATGGGGTCCACCACATCAAAATTGGCAAATTATTCTCTCTGACATATCTCATTTTATCTTTTATTCCAGTAACCACCCGATCAATGTCAAATCTGTGATATATTCCATCTAAAAGGGTAACAAATACACACATAACAGGGCATAAAAGGCAGCATGATCAGCAAGTATTCGTACATTTGTTTACTGATACATGTCATAGGCTATTGTTGTAACCGCTGTTGTTCATAGCATGAAAACAATAGCAGTAAAGATGCTGTAATGCCTGTAATGAATCACGTTTAAGAGTATGAAAACGCTATAATAAAAGATAACTATTTTGACACTGTCCTAGTTATTCTAGCAAGAGGTGTCAAGTACATACATAACAAAAATGTAATACAGATATTTAATTGTGCCTTCTTTCGTCTCTCTCCGCTTTGCTATTCCTGATCCTTGTTTTTGCAGTGTCTTTCGTTGACATTTCATAGACTTTCTTTTTCTTTCTTGTTGTTTGCTTCTCGCTCTTCTTTTTAAATCTTTTATATATTTATTCTGCCTTCCTTTGTTATTTGCTATTTATCCTAACGTAACTTTACTTCCACATTTGTCTTTTAATTCTCTTAATGCTAATATCTTCCATGGTTTTAATACCTTACATTCCCCTTCCCGTCCCTTTTATTACTAGTAAATGGCAATTTTACTCTAGTACTCAAAAAGACAGAGTACGGTAGGACTTAATACTGTAGTAGGAAGCTTCGAAGCAGTGTTCCACCTGCAGTTATAACCTCCTGACCTTGGACCTAACTAAAAAAGGGAGTTATAAGACGACTTCAATTTGGGTCTTTTTTATAGAAAAATGACCATTCTCGTTGTTGAGGCCATCAATGCACAGCGTAAATCTCTTATGACGAAAAGTTTGAGTTTCTGCTTCTGGCTGCAGAATACAGCCTAGTCTTCGGTAGTAATTTCAATCTCGATACATCCCCATGGTAAGCTGCTGAATGTACATGAAACTACAGTACAGATTATCCTAATACGGATTGGAAAATGTGGACATGGTATTAATCATGCAGGCTACAACAGCAGTTTATTTGTCATAACCTACCTTCTACTGTCTCATACTTTTCGCTGCTTTCTTCATAATCTTTCCAAGTGCTAACTTCATCAGCTGGACTGCCAACATACTTCAACCTTTCATGAACGATATTACCAGTACTATAAACTACCTTACCAGCCGAACTATCTCCTTGAACTTCGTCGTATGGCATTAAGATACTTTGGATATCAAAATAAAATACTGCTTGCAAAGCTAGAAGAAGTAAGCCCACCAAGATAAGTGAACCGCAAATCTTCTTCGTCCACGTACTCATGCTTTAGCACGCAGTATCTAGTAAGTCTTTTGAATATGTAATGATGTTATTGGTGCATCAATTTTGATATAGCTGCACCTAGAAGTGCTATACCGGTACACACTTGCTGCAACCATTCAGAAGAAGCGCGAACCGTGGTTCCACGTATAAAAACATCCTGTTGCTTAAAATCGTTGTTGCTGTTGTTAAAAACTGTCCATAGTCATAAATAAAATCTTCCAAGTCGACGTCGACGCAAGCGAAGACACTTTTCAAGTCATGCGTTAGCCTAAGTAGCGATAGGTTTCCCATTGTACGTCGCCATTGATTTATAATTTTCTAAGAGTTTGCCAAAATAACTGTATCATAATGTAATCTTCCACTAAAAATGAATATATGCACATATAATTCACACCTATTTACTTAGCTGGTAAAAGTCATATCCAAAAAGTTAAACTTTTTGATTTATTAACTTCCCAAGTTAGCTTTCAAAACATGCCTCTGATGAGGTCACAGATGAAGCTAAGAATATAAGCCAAGCTGTTGAGTTTATCAGGTCACTTCGCAGATGTCTGAACACTAAAACTCACTGGTCACACCAATATGGGTGTAAATTTCATCTGTGACAACTTACATGGAGAGTCATAACCTGAAGCGCAAGAGCTCAAAAACGAACAATGCAACTCTGTGAATACTAACACAACAAATGACTGATTCAGTTGTTATTGACCTCAAATCTTAGATGATCATTCGATTCGAATCTGTAAATATATCAAATAAAAATTAATCAGAAACCTATCATTCACATATAAACTAAAGTATAAGCAATTCCAATTGTGACTTGATTTACTGAGATTACAAAACTATATAAATGCTAGGACCTTAATGAAATAGCATACAACAAAATGTAATAAAGTTTGTTTACCTCTTGCATCTTCTCTTTTAATCTTTGTAGTAGTTGACCT
>JAAAKL020005355.1:0-19450 GCA_010016065.2 Carybdea cf. marsupialis auct. non (Linnaeus, 1758)
ATTCTCATTGACTCCTAACAAGAGAGTTCTCAGGATTCAAACCCTTTTAGTTTAAATATTGTGCATACTGAAGGTATAGTATTTTGGAAGCAGAAAACTCTAGAAATGCCATAAGACATCTGAAGTATAAATTGAACTATCTGCAAAATTTGTTATTTGTGATGTCAGAAAGTTTCTCTACGCATGGAAATTTTGAGTGACAATCTACTTCTGATAAAAGAAGCATAAAAGTCAGAAAATTTAGACGCAGTTTGAGAGATATCTTCTATTCTTAGCTTTCGAGGCTATTTTGCATCAGCAAACGGAAAAAACCTGATGATCCGAAAACTAGTAACCCAGACACAAAAGGGTTGATAGGGGGGGGGGGGGGGGGGGTGTCACTAACAAATAAAGAGTCGAAAGTTCTAGAGAAAGGTGAGACATCTTTATGTAATGAAAGATGAAAGAAGAGATAATATCGTCTGTTGGATATTCAAATTAGATATAAATGTGGAAATATACAGCCTTTCACGGATAGAAAGTTCTACATTAGAAGAACAGTGATACAGGATGTTAAGGTCGTCAAAGAAAACGTCTTGTGGTCTTACTGTGGTCAAAAACAGCAAAGTAAGAAGGGTTACGGGGACGTTCTCCTGCTAAGGCTGATTTTCCAAGATGATTACAGAAACGAGTATGTAGATGGCGGCATGTCTGCCCTAAACATCATTACATTAGATAGCATTACATCTTTTATACTTTAATATGGATACGATACTCGATCGTAGAACATTTGGAATCGTATCGTTAGACAGGAAAATTGTTCCAAAGGCAAAAAACGACAGAAAACAAACAAAAGATCTAGTTGTGAATAAGCCATGCCTAACAGCTTCAAACCTGTCTCTTAATTTGAAGAGAATAGCACCCTGTGTAATGAGGGGAAATGTTCAACTTGCGCTTGGAAACAGTGAGTTCTAAGGGGATGTCACTGAAATTCACAATCCCTAAAAACACGAATACAAAAATTATTGTATGTTAATCATTGCATCATAAAGATTCATTTTCTCGTCGAACTGCTAGTGAATTCCATGTTTCCCAGCTTGATCGAGATTTAGTCGCAAGTGGTCATACTTCTTTGTGGTATATCCCGACACATCATACAGCTTTGATCATAAAGAATCAATCAAAGACAGAAATCTCTTACGTCGATAAATTGAGGGAGAACTTGATTTTACACGCAATAAAAATGACATTGCAGGATTCTAAATTTAGGCAACTGGCCCCACCATCTTGTTTATCACTTTGCGGCCTTTTCATAGAACTGTTGAACAACGAAAACTACGTCAACGAACACCGCGTTGAAGCAAGAAAAAGACATTCTGATGTAACAGCTGTTAATTTAAAATTCTCGAAATACTTCATTCTTACTTCAGAAGAATTATTGACAGAACTGTCAGGTATCTATGCACCGCAACTATCACTGGTCTTGAATCTTCTATTTTAAATATGTGAAATTAGGTAACTCCAGCATCGGCATAGGGTATTCTGCATTCTGCATTCTTTACTAACTGACCTAAAATGACGATGAGAACATATTTTATTTTTCTCCGCTCAACATTGGGTTCCAATCCCCTACCGGTTGAAACTGAGATCCAGCTGTCAGTAATTTCAGAGGAGAGCTTCTATATGCGAAGTCACTTGACAAGAGAATGGATGCCATACAGGATGTCAATCGGTTCAAAGCTCTGAAAGTTGTACGATATCAGCGAAAAGAGGGTTTTTGCACTAATTGTTTTTAGATGGTACTAGGGAATTGAAAATAGCTTTACCCCGACGGTGACTTAATTACGACGTTCACAGCGTTCAAACAAGTAATAGAATGTTTAATATGATAATAAGAACTAACCAGGCTTCACCATTTTATAGACGACACAGGAAAAAATAGGGCGTCATTTTCTTAAGATAAGCTTAAATACAATCTGTGTAGATGACTTTAAAGTTAACAAACACTAATTGGCCTGCGAAGAGAAACGGAATGTAACACTTAAATTAATCGGCCCAGCTATTGAAATTCCTAAATCCTTATCCTAAATATTAACCCAACATAACGTTAAATCTTGCTTTATCCCATTTCAGACGGAGGGCCTGTGAGTAAGGTGTGGGTGTCTTTCTTCCCACAGATGTTGTTCTTCTCCAATTTTCACAATTAATCCAAAAGTGTTAAAGGCGAAACTCATAGCATCTCCCTAACATTTACTTGTAAATATTTTGACATTAACACCTATATGTCAAGTAATGACGTCATTTTCAGATGACATTAGTCGCATATTTCAAAATTATTTTCACTATTGTCCAGTTTTAAGCAGCTATTAAAGGAGAATCAGCGTATAAAGACATTACTGTGCTGAAAATGCAGATATGCTGAAAATATATTTTTATATCATTGAAAATATCCTGTACCAAAGCTTCACTTATCACTGGCAAAGTAATGATAATTTAATTACGTGACCAGGTTTAAGCATAGAAAGATTGATGTCCATTTTGCAAAACAATGTTTAAAGTGGGCAAAACACGTTTTATTAGGATTAATATTTTGCCGGTATAAGGACACCCTCCTAAAGTATAAAATTGCCAAGGACTCTTGACCTAAAGAGCCACAGGGAAATTTGGTAGAAAAAGAAGATATACATTTATCAGAGGGGTTCAAAAACACCTCTCACAGCTAGCACGTCCAAAGAGAGTACTTTGAAATTTTGGTATCTTAAAGGGGGAAAACAATTTCTGAGCTAGAGACACACTGCTCTAATCTGTATTTGTCCCAATTTAAACTACATACTTTTGCTCCAGGTAGGCAATAAGCCTTAAAAGGGGTCTCCAGTTGAGAAACGCTGGTTTACAGCAAACTGGATTCTCCTCAAATTTTTTGATGCACATTTTTAAACTTAGTTTCTGTACTCTAGAGGTAAATGCATGTGCATATAAATGCATGCAGCCTACCCAGCTGAATATCATGATCGACACTTTGAAGTTAAACTCAAAGTTTTATCATAGAAACCAGGTCTTTAGGAATGACGGTTTATGAACGGAAAGGAGTCTAAACACACACAAAAACCAAAAAAAAGGTATAGACATAAACATTATTATTAACAATTCCGGGATGAAATGTGGACTCACTTCAATATTTCTTATTTTATTCCCTAAATAATACCTAAATATACTTTTTTACGTTTTCCTTCAATTTGTTCCATTGTAATTTTATTGATATTTTATCAACTTTTTCCATATAAAAAATAAGAACAAGACTATATACATATATATATATATGTATAACTATATAAGAGATATAAAGCAAAGCAAAAACCGGATGGTTTTACTACCACTAATTTGATGCCTGTTGTAATCCTCAGTCTTTTTCCTGTTCCTCATGCATTTCTTAAATGTGCATCTCTTGTCAAGTTCTGCACACTCCATGCATCGAGCACTGTCTTAACTAGTTTTCATATATATTTTCTACTTTACAAATATGAGTTTACGTATATATACAGGTATATATATTTGTGGGAATACACAGTGGCGTCATGACAGAGCGGCCTTTATCGCTGAATCGGAACCGAGAGGGACCGAGTTCTAATCCTCGGAGTCAGAATTTTGACTTCTGCAAGATATTCCTTCGAGTGTGGAGACACATCTGGCAAGTACCTAGACTATAGCTACTTCTTCACATAATTAAGTAAGGGAAATTGGAATTGGAATATTGTTTAGAAGACCTCGTTAGCCACACCAGTACGATAACACGAAATGCCATAATTGCTGGTTTTGGTGTCCAGCCCACTGATCTATAAAAAAGACTGGATCGAGCTTCCCATTGTTTCTAACTACGAAAAAGTGTAGTCACGAGTACTGGCCTCCATTAGTTAAAATAGTGCCATGTTGGGAAACATTGTTTATAAGCTTAGTGTGATGGGGACTGAAGTGGCGTCCAGCGACTGACCTTACTTTCAGACGGAAGATGATCGATCCAGTGTTTTTTAGAGATCAGTGGTCCAGCCTTGTTCAGTCATTGATCACGTTGGGCTTACACCTACACTTGATCATTATCAATTAGCTCAGCAGGCGCTAATGACAGTATAAACTGCAGGTGGAATCCTAGGGCACTTCCGAATAAGGAAATTGCAATACGCCGGTGCAAGATATCTAGAACACGCGATGGCTTAATTTTCAGATCGACTGCTACTCCCATTATAGACTGGTCACTTATTACTATATATTTTTTTAAATATATGTATAAGGATAAATTTTCAGATTTAACAATAACGTTTCTTTATAATTGACTATTTGCACACAATTTATCTATACTGCATTCGAGGCTTAGAATTTCATATCTTTGTGTGAAAACTTTGCCTTCTATATGGAACTGACGCAATAAACTCAAACAGTGATCAGTTAATGAAAAGATGTAGTGTCGAAGCATGCAAGTTGAAAAGAGTTTCTTGCCATTATTATGAGGACACATCAAACTTGCCAATATTTTGCAGAATCACATTACTTCTTAACATAACAGTTGAACATAACAAACTGTTTTAGAGAGGAAATGCAAAAAACAAATATTAGGAATTTCGTTTTTTAGAATAACTAATATGTCGGAGGTGTCTATTGCACATTCTCAAACGGGTGGTCAAAAATGAAATAAGGACACCCCTGAAGTTAGAAGAGAATAAAATGATATGCCTTAAAACCTAAAAGCATATCACTCTGATATTGAAGGGTGCTATGATGCCCTGTCATTCCGTCTATGTCTCTCGAATATCAGTTTCCGCCTATTAGTTTATTTTTACATTAACTCTATCTCCATTACTATAAACCCGAGGGTAAAAATGCCCCTCAAACCATCTCATTTGCTTCAAATCGTTATTTTTACAAGATTTAAGGTCATGTGATGTTTTGCAGTTCTGGAAGTACAATCCTTTACATGTTTGTTTTCAGGCTTTCTCTTTGCTAGCACTTAGTCAATCCTAGTCCTGCGTTTCTTTTATGTGTATTTGAGCCGACAGTCTACTAAAGGGACATTCCCTAAACATGAAATATACATAGAACAATGAAAAAACAACGTGAAATATTTTATAAATTCAGTTTAAAGTCACTCCCTTCCCTTGTAAATAACTAACCAGTATTTGATAAAAACAACTGGATGTGACACGTCACTTAAATAAGTAAATCAATGGATGATCATTGCTTTGCACAGGCAGGGTACAAATGCCACCAGCAGTTTTCGCTGTGATATCAAGCCATAATTTTTATCAAGGACTCAACGGAGACAACATAATGTTATAAAGGAAAATCAATGAAAATTTTGTTTGAATGAAATTGGAAATGCAGATATATTATTATTTATAGTATCCAACTCCAATTGCTCTATTTTTGCACAACTCCTCTGTATACATGTGTAGACTAGAAGCATGAATAAAGTCGTGCTTGACATACTAAGAATCACGCCTTGGGATAATCAAATAAAAATAAATCCATAAACAATATCTACCAAATAATGAGGTGATTTGACATCCTAACTTTAAAAAAGGCGACCTACATCCACTGATTACATGTGCTTCTTTGGTATAAAGCCCCTAAAGATTATTAAAAACTAGTGAGTTATTTACCTGTCTTGGCATTGCGCGATTTCAATAATAGTTGTTTTCCTATTGTAAAAATAAAATTATCTACACGTATTATTCCTGATATCTTCATATTCCTTGCAATACTCTTCGAGTGAACTGCTACATATTTCAGTAGTAAATAATTTATTTGGAAAACGTTTACACAATAAAGTTTCGGTTCCAGCTCCATGCTTCCTATTTCTATAAGGAAACAGATTCCCAAAGGGTATGCATTTATGCAACGTTCTAATAGCAGCATATCCTAATAACCCCTCATTCATATTTTAAGCCTCTTGTTCATATTGAAGCCAAATTGCTTCCGTTCTCAGTATCCAATCCGGAACAGAACTATTTGGATCCGTTCCTTTTCTCAGCTTTTAGTTAAATTTGAAACGGAGACGGATCTATTCAGTCTCACTTCCACAGCGTATCAACATGTAAACTGTTCCGTTTCCAAATAGAAACGAGAGTAAGAGTACCGGTGTAAACGCAAAACTTTTCTTTCCCAATATGTGGTTGATTGGCACGAAAGCGGCGCTTTGTTTACATCGTGACGAACAAATTTCTGAGAGGAATAAAAATTCGCTTGTTTATTAAATGAAATCTTACACCATCGAGTAGAGGAACAAGGTATCACAAAGCAATACTAGATGATGATTACATGAAATATTGTACTTGAACGTTATCATGTGGATAGAGTGATTTAGAAATACGCTACCTACTCGTGACAAGAGACATACGTATGATCTTAACCAAGAGAATACCACTTAGAGTTGTGGTATCTGTTTTACCCACAGTAGTTTACTGTTTCTTGGCACCAATATTTATAGATAGTTAGACACATGCAAACCTTACGGGGATCCGTCCCCGTGAAGACGCAAGAGAATTTGAAGAGGCATGGAAGCACTGTTGTGTAAACGCTCTACCAAAATGTGGCTTCATATCCAATTGGGAACAGAATATTTGCATCCGTTCCTATTTCTCTACTGTGGAATGGATCTTAGATTTTAAACACTACCCAACTAAAACAAATGCTAATCATTTTCTTCAAAGTGTAATCAAATCGGAAACGTGCCCGACAGTCCCTAATGAAATGCTTACATAATTAATAGCACCGTTTCTTAACAAGCTTGGTTTATTATCTTACCATAGTTTGGCTGTATACATTTATACACCGATCCTAAGACCTTTTTTATTGTTGTATTCGCCTTGATCAAGGACGAAGCCATTCCTAGGAACGGGTTACTTTTCCTTTTCGGATGAGAATCTATTCATGCTTACTTTTTATGCTTACTTTTCATGCTATTTTATGCTTGCCATTCTTGCTATTCATGCATGTAATCCCCCCTCTGTCCTATCTCTCGAAACATAGATTCCCACTTTACGAGAGCAGATGACAGTTCACAGTACCTCCGGGATCGTAGCAGGAAAACTCAGGGTCGGTTCGAACTCGACTTCCTCTAACTTTGTACTTGGTAGCAGTTTAGTGTCTTGTTTTTTAAACGAAATACACTCTATTTTAGTCAAATTGATCTGATCTTACTATCAACTGTCTCAAGTATGTATAAAAGAGATCAAATATTAGAAAAAGCTAACCCCTATTAAGGGGAACGCCTTCGTCTGTGGAAGGTTTGGTAAACTAACCATTGCATGTTTAGTGATGGATGCGGTATCGTTTGTTGCATACACAATGTCATGGTACTTTCTCTACGGTAATTGCCTGGTTGTGGTCCAAATTACGCTCAGATATAGATGTTTAAAGTGCGACTAGTCTACACTTTACTGTGTTAATGCGTGGTGTCGACTTACAGATGTAATAATGGATAATTTCTCTTTTGAGCAACCTTCTATTAATATCATCAGCTTTGGTGTTTACCAGACAACAACTCGAATTTTTAAAAACATTCAGTCAAGTATCACATCTGGAAGATAAGCAAACAGGTATGACTGATGATTAAACGAAATTTTGACTAACTATCATCTATATGGGTATGTTGTATTCCCTTCATTCAGGGGTTTCTACGTTCTTGTCAACAACTGCTTGCACATACTAAATATAAATTTAACGTTAAGCATCCAATTAAGCTAGTCTACAATGTTCAATATTTACTAGACCTGATCTAACATGTTAGACATTTACTAAAGCTTGTGTGGAGCTGGAGAAAAGCTGGTTAGACAAAGAGAGCCTTAAAATTCATGGCGTTAGACATTACTTGTAATGTTACTATAGCTAATTTTGCACGTTAAACATGTTTTAAAATGTTCAGTATTTACTAGGATTGATCTTGCGTTTTGGACATTTACTAAAGCTTGTATAAAACGTTAGACAGATTTACAAACACTGGCAAGGATTATCCTACGAAAGTCTGCTAAGCATAAAACTGACGTTTAGTGCCCAGAAATACAGAGCGAAAATTGATTATTCTACCATTAGCCTTGGTACAATAAAATTGTAGGGGCCTTAGTTGTAACTGGCCTTGATAAAATATCTTTACTCAAAAAAAAGAGTTTTGCTGAAAACGGGGAGAGGTAACAGGGTTCCTTGAAGTCTTCAGGAAGTAGAGAAGTCAAATACTATTTTAAGAGGCCAATAGTGTGTTACCTTAGGTCTTACCTTTAAATGTGCATCTCTCTCTTTAAAAGAAAAATTCTTTGCCCAAGAGTAAGATCCTTCTTTATAATATAGTTAAGGTGCAATCTGTGGAGAATTCTATTTCATTTAATTCCTCATCGCTACTCATTCCTTTGGTTCAATTACCAAAATTGGTCATCTTAGGGTGAACTGAGTAGTATTAATTTCGGCTAAATTATTTAACTGTAAAGAAATGACAGTAACACAGACCTTTCTAATTGATCCCCGTATTAAGTTTATGATTGGATGAACCGATGAAGGTATTTCCAAATATCAAATACTTTTTGAACACGAGGCTCCGAAATTTAGGGCAAAGGATGCGATTAGAAATCCGATTCATTTGGTACAAGTAAAAAACGTAGCTGCCACCTAAACAATGAGCCGGATTATTTACAAGATCCCATTAAGGATTTGAAAAGTAAGTGATGGAAGAAGCCATAAACACCGAAGCACTACAAAATTTTTCAATAGATTTCACGATGTGACTATTACGAGCACCTGCAATCAAGTAAAAAACAGCTTTGACTTCATGCAAACGTTGAACTTTCAAATAATATATAAAAGGTGCAAATAGCCGAGACGTTACTTCACAGTGTATCCGGCCAAGTCTTTAATCCTTTCACTAAGGGATTTAAGCCAATTTGCCAACGATTTCAACTGCCACAATACAAGAATGCTAGAATGACTAATGACTATCCCTTTCCTCTTGCACAGGTATATTTTGAAATGAACATGTATTTTAGATTTCGATGTTTGAGGGTAATGTCCGTTTTAATTAGAATTCTCGAGTAATTATTCTGAAGTCACACAAAATGAATAGGATCAGTTAAAAAAGGTTGCAGGGAACGGAAATTTCTGTGTCCTTATGTTTAGGGGCGTGACTTACTCGTTGACGCGTTTTCAAACTTTTTTTTGTAGAAGTATTTTAAAGACTTGTCGGTAGCAGAAATTTTTTCACGGAGCGTTTTGAGAAGAATTGCGTTTACTACGAAAAGTTTAAGCATTGGTTAAAGCAGATGAAACATTGGCAATGTTCAACTCTTCGCGAGACCAATTAAACCGACAATAGTCAAAACGTTCCTGAAATACAGTCTGAGGTTTACAGACTTTTTTATATGAGTGATCATTTATTATCTTTCTTGTACGAGGGGTTTAAGGGCCATTTCTAAAGTTTAAGTCCTACGAACGTATTCAATAGAGAAGAGTTAAATTCCTTTCCCTTTATTTTAATGAACGGAGGAATCAGTGGAAGTAAACACTCGAGGAAAAATTTGCTGCAAGCGTAGAATTTGGAAATCGAGAGAAAGGAGATCCTGATTTCGAAATCTGGAAAACGTGTGCAACCTAGCAACAGTTGCCTTTGTACGGTGGCACAGGTTTCATGAATTCATTACCTTTAAAAGCTCTTTATCTTGCAAAGTGTCTTGCCCTTATAGAGCTATGCATGAAATTGTCACAGTTAAACATGTTGTTTTTTCTTACAATTTTTATTCTTAAAGATGTGGCAAAAGACTTTAAACTTAAACATCACTTAACTTTCAACATTTCAATTGCCAGATATCTCATACTCGGTAAATGAAACTCCTTGTTTCCAAGAATAGTACGTTCTTACAGAAAACTCGCAATATCAAAGATTTTAGATGTCTCCAATTGTCTTCTGGTCCCCTGTGAATTCGGAGAGTCGAAAGCTGACTGTATTATAACGGAGAAGGGTTTACAGAAGCAAATGGTAGCGCAACTGAAAATTTTGCGATGCGAGTGGCTGGTAGAGTGAATACTTAGAAAACTAAAATAGAGAGGTATTGTAAAATAAAGTGTTTGACTTACTTGCTATGGGAGGAAAGTGTCTTTGTAGCAGAATGTTCAAGACACCCTAGAATGATCTAATGACAACTGAGGAACTTTCAGAAATGCCAAACACGGAAAGAACATTGCAGAAAATATACAAGAAATTAAATTGGACTTTCATCGGCTATATTCCAATAACGAGAGACCTTGAGTATTCGATAATGATGATAAAATGATGATGAGAGCCAGACAGAGACAAATGCTACTGTCAACTGTAGCAAAAGAATTGGGAACAATGGCTGTTGAAATGTTGAGGAATGCTGCGAAAAGACATTTGTGGAGCACCCTAATCACTAATCCGGTTAAATTAAGGAAGGAATCTAGGCGATGATGATTATGAATGTAAAGATTAAAATTTACGTGGCACAAGTCAGGAGAGGACATCTTCGTTTTTCCTTCAAAATGGCTTCAGTCAAAGCAAACTCGAGAGAAGTAAGTTTTCATTGAACTTCTAATTCTTAACTGAAGAAGATTGTTATTGCCTTGTAAAACAGATTCAGTATCAATGAAGAAGGGTACTCATTAAGAATAAGGGGTTTAGTTAAGAATCCACAAACCAAACAAAACCAAAAGCAAATACTTGATTGAATCGCCTTCGTGTTTGGAGCTTATCATTTGAAAACGACAAATTTTGTTCGCTAACATTGCAGATTCTCGCCATCAAAATTGGCCTTACGTACCCGGGAAGTAATTTAATGAAGTAAAAAATAACCCTTATTCCTTTGCCTTCTGATACGTCAGGTTAACATTTTATTAAGAATATGCTCGTAAGTATTTGACTTAAAGAAAAAACTCTAACGTCGTATCTTACATACGAATATTCCGTTTTGATAGTTAACTTTGCAAGTGCCTGTTCATTCGTATGGAGTAACTTTAAAATGTTTCGGTAGACGAAAGCTTCATTTCTTCTGGAGCTGTTTATAACTACCTTCTAATTCCATTTACTAGACATTTTCCCTTTGTTTATTGTTTCAAAATATCCAATACGTGGTTTTATTTAAAGAAAAGATTATTTCTTTTCCTATCAGCATTTATAATTCAGAGCGCTTTTTACAACCTTGTCATTCCTTAGGAGGTGTATGCATTTTTCAAACACTGCCCCTTAAGCCACACCATGTGTTCTTTGTGACGTAGCATAAAATTTTTGATGGGTAGGAGACCTAACAGTTATAGAGATTGTACTTTTGCTTAACGGTTATTATCAGATCACTTTAAAAAGAGGAATGTAAATCAGAGGGTGAAGGCTTTAAAACAAGCAATTGTTGATAAGAGGGTTGTTAGAGGGTACTGCGTGAAACAAAGACTGGGAGCAAGTCTGTAGACAACAAAGATTTAAAAAAATAGGCGACGGAACGGGATAATGCATCTCATTTGTCATTTTCTACCACTTAATTAAATGCATACTTTATGTACGCCGAAACCGATTTAACGAATGTAACATGGATACAGAGTATTCAAAAACAGTGCCATTTTCAGAAACTTACCTTACAATTTGACTGGATGTAACTACAGAAAAATGCTTCACGGTCGACAATAATCAGTATCCTTGCCGTCAAAGGTAAGCACTATAGGATTTACTTGACGCTTATGCAGCATTATTCTAAATTTAGGCAAATTGCCCAAAATTGAAGCTTCTGAGGATAAGGGTGACCATTTCCCCTCATTTCCCCTCATTTGATCACTACGTACTTTTTTGTCAACTTGGTCATGTTTTATAAATGTTTGTCATAGATAATTTCTAGGAACAGGGAAGTTCCTTATCCCCCTTTTACAGCCCTGTTAATTGCTTCTATCCTGCTTTCTGTCTCTAGTCTTAAATATTTTGTTGATATCGAAGCTTTAACTCCTGCATAAAATTCTATGTACAAATTATGAAACTAACAGACATTGAAAATTCTTAAAGTATTGATTTTAAACTTAATGTGTCATATTATTTAAAATTTTTATAGAGAAGAGAGGATTTGAAAATATCAAGTTTGGAGAGATTTAGGAGAAAAGTGAAAATGCCACCACTGGGATTTGAACTAGGGGCCCAAGCATTTGTGGCGTACTGCTCTACCAACTGAGCAATGGTGACCCGGTGATAACACAGTTCACTTTTCTCTAGTCGTCATATTAGCTTCTGATACTCCAACGATGGACATCGCATCCCATTTTCACTTTTCTCTAGTGCCTCTTCAAACTTGATAACTAAATTTGATACAACAAAGATCTTGATAAGAACTAATCACTTTGCAAAATTTTTGGTAGGAGAAAGGGCGGACGCAAGACCGCACCTGTTTACTTAAATAAATAAATATATAAATAAATAAATTCCCGAAGTTTTTGTTAGTATCGTAGTGTCAAATAAGCATTTCAATGCTACTACGGACGTTTTCTTGTCATTGCTGGCGACTTCTGGTAGTTTTCTGGGGATTCAAAACATTTTCTACATTCGAAGACTATGATCTGGGGGCCCCCCTCGCGCGTCCCCTAGACTCTGCCACTGACTTTAATACTTGTAGACAAGCCGCGAATTGTACACAAACTCCAGCGCTATAATTGCACTCTATAAATGATTAATCTTCAGTCATTGAGTCTCTCACATTACTGCTGAGCAACTGTTAATTGAATATAGTCAATAGCAAAATGTCTGGTATGATTTTCAGCTTTGATGATATCAATGTTGTAGCTTTGATTAAATTTTGGCACCAGTACTTCTGGTTCAATTACAAATCATAAGTGATATATCATCTAGAATTGCACCTGAAAGTTCATTTTCTTCTTTACTCTACCAATATTTGACAAAATTACTAACCAAGTCTCTAAATTAGATATGATACTGTTTCCTCTAATAGTTAATTAAGTCGACAAAATCTTGCTCCAAGTCAGCTCATTTTACAGCTAGGAAATCATGGTCAACTTTGCCTGAGGAAATGATGAGCAACAACACCACATGTCCAGTCAATTTTTCTGGCCCCTTTTCGCGTGTTCAATAAATTGGTAAAACTGATTTTAAGGATTCCTTACTTTTGATTTCTATCCTTCTATTAATTGATCTGAGTTGTCCATCTTTGTATTATTTTCTTGCAAGCTCCCATTTTATTTACTTTTAAAGCTTCAGCAATCTCTTCATGCCCCGAAAATTAAGGACAGATGAGAACATTTCTTAGGACAAGCGATTTAATATGGAAATACTTATTTTTTTGCTCCTGTAGATAGACTGCTTTTTCTCCTATCCAAGAAAAAAATAAGGGCAAACTTGTGTTGTTCCTCAATGCATGAATTAAGTGACAACATTAAGGATTTCTGGCGCAAGCAAAATCTCTTCAACTGCAGACATATTAAAACCAAGTTTTAAACCAAACCTAGCTGTAATTCTGAATCCCTTTGCCGCTTCTGATGAAGGCTTATACTATATATAAGAGACTACGACCAAAATACATATCATGACCTCATAAAAATATATTATGACGTAATTATCTATGGTAAGTGTTGCAATTTAGTGAATCAGGTAGATTTAAAACAAAAAAACCTTCCTCGCAAGACCGATTTGACGAATTACGTTCAAGTGTAAAAATTACGCAAGTGTAAAACTCGTTTCAAATTTAAATATCAGGCTGAAGTGGACGTTTTACTTTCCCTAATTGATTGTTGCCTAAAAAACCATTACTGTAAACAAGAATCTTTGGCATAGTTTGTTTTAAACTTTGTAATCAACAAATAGTTTGAAAAATAACCTGTAGCTTTCCCAGATTGTCCCAGAAGGGGGGCAGGTAGTATCTCCCTTGTTGGGATTCAGGGCAGGTTTGTTGACTTTTATGTGGATGGCTTCCTTAACTCTACGACTGATGCTGTTTCAAAGTCAATGTCATGATCAGGGTGTGTGACATGGATGTGATGAGCAACGTCCGATTTGCTGGCTGAGCTGGGCCAAGAGTGCTTCTGAAACCTAGTTTTGAAAATCCTTTTAGTGTCATCTACATAATTGTCCCTACATCCACCATCCTCTGGTCCACTGCAAAGGATGTGACATATGGTCCAACACACTCGTTTCTTATTTGATATGTCCTTCGGTGCACACAGGAGATCCCTGAGTTTGTTGACGGGTTTAAAAGAGCTGTTGACTCGATGTTTCTCATAACTTGTTTGAGTTCTTCTGAAACACCTTTTATATAGGGTATGGTGACGAACCCTCGCCTCTCCCGGGTGTAAGTGGAGGCATCTCTTTCTTTCGGTTGAAAAGGTCAGAGCTCCATTAATGTGATCTATTTCTTCCTTTCTGTCTTCCTCTTCACTTACGATGTTATTGGCCCGGTGGTGGAGTCTTATTAAAACACTTAATTTATGTTGTAAAGGATGGTTAGACGTGAAGTGCATGTGTTGGTCAGTGTGAGTAGGTTTTCTGTAGATGGTGAGTTTTACTGAGCCATCATCTTTAATTTTGGTGTTAACATCTAGGAAAGGAAGTGCTCTGTTCTCATCTTCTCCTTCATCTGTGAACTTTATATGTTAGTCAAGGCTGTTTAGATGTTCTTTGAAGGAGGTGTTATGTTGTTTCTTCTATTTTGTGTGAGTATCATCGACGTATTTAAGTCACTATACAGGACGATGTTCAATAGATTCAAGGGCTCTCTTCTCAAAGTCCTCCATGTATAGGTTACACAAAATAGGCGAGACTGGGGAACCCATGGCTGCACCATTTACATGGAGATTGTATTGGTTATCAAATATAAGGTAAGTACAGTTTACGCATATCTCAAAGAGGTTGATGACGTCATTAGATGATAATATGGTTCGTTCTTCAAATTTGGTATCTTCTTCTAGCTTTTGTTGTCTTACAATTAAAAGCTTTGTCTACTGGTACACTAGTATACAAAGTAGTAACATCTGATGTCATACAACAAAAACATTAGATCTTAGCTCCTCATCTTCATAACACTTGCAATCCTTCATGATGTTAGAAATATTTCTGAGTTTGTAATGTGGTTTGGTGCTTTGCCAACTAGGGGATTTAATATACCTGCTAGAAAGAATCTTTGGGTTATTGATAACTATGACATCCATTTGAAATGGAGTCATCACCTGATACTAAAGAGGAAAATAAGCTGCTTGCTATTATTTATCATTTTTTAGTAATAAATGAAAATCTTTGAAAAAGATAAAATTTCCCTGAGGGTAAAATGCATACGTTCCTATTTGAGGCTACTGAAGAGCCATTGAAAGTTTTCAAGCCGTTGATCTTGACTTCGACACAGAAATTTCCACCTATGCAAAATACTCTTAAAATCGCCTTTCACATCTTCATGAAAAATACAAAGCTTGCTATGCAAATTATCATGTCTTATTAGTACATAGGACCCTCCTTGAAGACATAAAACGCCCCTGGGATTCGCATTTGCTTAAACAACAGCTTAGCAGGCTCATGCTCTCATTGTGCCCCTTCCATCATTTTTTCCTCGCTATACCTCTGATTATAATTTTCAAAAACTTCTTCCTTGTTACTTTTTAAGTCTCCTAATTGTACCCTTATCAGATAACCTGTCGTAATTATTCTCTTGGTTTTCGTATGTTTGCTTAGGTGTGAGCTCCCTGTGCACTCTATTAGTTACTTTTCTTCTTGCTCTCAAAGTTTTGTGCTCTTGGATCCTTATCGGTTTTCATTTTCTTGCGCACTTCCTTACTTTATCTTTACAAGTCTCAAAAAAGTCTTTGTGTTGCCCTTTATTCGTTAAAATTAGACCCTTACAGCTGCTCTGTACTGCTGTTTGAACTTGTGGTCTTTCGATAATCATCACAAGTGACACTCTTTGTTTAGATTTCTTTAGTCTCGGACCAACTTAGGTACCTCCGGTACGTTTGCTAATCCGTAGCCTAAGTTTATTGCTCCGAAGAAGTTGTAATCCTCCATATCCCGTACTGCCTTTCTCTTTTTCCTCTTTGCTAATATAAATGTCAGATTGTCTTACGCTATTTGTAGCCGTTTCTTGAAATGCTATAGCTGTGTCATCCACACCTGTACTATACTTTGACTCCTCCAGTCCCTAGTATTTAACGCCCCTTGAACGGTTAGGAAGTTTTGCATCGGTACATTGGTGTTCCCTAGTGTCTCAGAGAATTCGTCTACTTCCCTTTTAAGCTCCTATTGCTTTTCAGAGTAACCTTACTTATCATATTATTTAGCAAGCCGTACTTTTAATACTCTGAAAAGTGCCTTTTTTAATCTTAATACTAGAAGAAACCTGAATCCGACTTGAAACGCCTGTGCGTTGTTTTGCCATCCTACGAATGCTGCTATCTGATCGCCTATTACTTTTTTGCACGCTATGTCTTCATTGCAGATTTTATCGGAAGATCTTAGATGCCGAAGATCTTTAATCCACATTTGCATGCTAAGTGCGACGTTTCATCTACATTTTTTATTTTCCCTGTGTGTTTATGTTACATTCAAGGTACCCATTCTAGATGGACCCTTGCACCTTAGTAGCACTTTCAATTGTTTGCTGTTACCAGTGAACTCCTTCCATGACAGATCAGGGGAGGGGGGGAGTAAAAGGGGCATGGAGCAGTGGCTGCATACTATACCCACTTTAATGTTTTCTATTGAAGCAAGTTTTTGACAGCTGTATTGAGATTTTTCTGATAATAATGACGTCTGACACCTGTTAGAGTCAAAGGAATAAACTACTAAACCTGTTAAAACTCTGGAACTGGGATATGGACCTTTAAAGTAATAACTATTTATTGCCTTTCTTTCGCTTAAACAAATATAGAAATTTCAAGACTTGAGAAAAGTTTTATCACAATGACGTCACAATTTTGTCGTGCCTCAAATTCCAAAATGAAAACAGACAAAACTTTAGGGGTGTACTTTTAAAAATTTAACATCTGGATATCGTTTTATGTTCATAAAAGCAGGAGGCTTTTCATGTGGGAAATCTCTCCTCCAAGACGTGCACCCTCAAGTACAACATCCGTCAAAGTCAAAAGTCAAAAATAAGGGCAAAAAGAGCAGTGTGCTTGCATTTGAGTTTGGTAAGATATTCTCAGCTCAAGTTGAATTTGTCATAGACTACGTTTCATAGTTTGAAAATATCTGGCCTAGGCTAGCCTGGTTAGCATAGTTTCCACTCCATAGGTTGAACATCTTTAGTTTAGTGCAGTTATTCTTTGGAAAGGTTTTAAAGCGACAGGAATAGGAGACAACCGGGGTGATTTTAAGACTATAAGGAGGATAGTGATCATGCATGTCCGAGAAACAAAGATCTATTTGAAGACATTGTCAGATCCAGATTGAACTAATTAATGGGCTTAAAGGACTCAACGTTAAAAATATCCGTAAACATCGACTTGAGATAGGAAAAATGGTTTCGAAGCACAAATTTCATCATTAGTGTTCACTTATTATTTGTCTGTGCTGCACTCACTTAAACATGTACATTGCGGAAATGACTGTGTTATCAGACCGGACATCCAGCAAGAGTAGTGAAAATGTTTAAAATAAGTTTTCACAAAACAGCCACTGATTGCTTGCCTCTAAGTATACATGCAACAGCGAGATTGTAGTTAGTCATCTTTATGTATAAATATTAAAATGCTTCATAAAACTACATTTGCTATGACCCTTTCCATGATATATTTTTCATGATAGCTTAACAAATCGCTTCCGAGACAAATTTATATTTGATTACGTTATTTTACATGGAATTCCTTATTTCATCCGACCTTATGAAATCATATTGATACTTTGACTTCGAAAATGCTAGAAACGTGGATTTTAAGGGAATACAGTAGAATTCCGTTAACGCGGACCCGCAAGGGGGACAATAAGTTTGTCCGACTTAGCGAATGTCCGAGATATCCGAAGTCCCGATAACTCGAACTTTCCTGAAAAGTACGACTTATTAGGACTTTATTGATTTTGAAGAGAGCGAGAAAAGAATCGTCTCTCTTTAGGTTTTCTGCAGACGAGTGGTAAGACAAACAACCGAATTCATATTTTTCCATATCATAGAGCAGTAATGAAATAGAAATATCTACACAAATATACAAATGATTATCCAAAATTTACAAGAATTTGATTTCTTATTCGAATAATTTAACACATGGTTTTCAGAAAGTCCGAATTACATTAATCTTTTCGCTGAAGGAACCGAGAAATATGGCACGACTAAGCAAATGTCAGAGTAATCCGGGGTACGACTTAAGCGGAGTATTTTGACTTGATTAGGGTCGTCAAATCCATTGGTGACAAGAGCGACGACTAAGCGAATGTCCGAGTAATCCAGGGTCCGAGTTAACGGGATTCAACTATATGCTTTCTTTTTGTAACAAAACACATGTCTCCTAGTGAGACAAACACAAGTGACTCCTAATTATAAACAGTTATGATACTCTCTTTTCATGAAATGAAACAAAATTGGCACCTTATGATTAAATTTAACTAATCTCAACGGCTGCTGTCATCTGAAGAACCTTGCCAACTCTTTAAGTATTGGTTATAATTGTACCTGGGCACGAAACACAGTTAAGTATGTTCAACCCTGAAATCTGATTTTATACTAAATTTTTGTTAGCATGTTATAGCCCCAAAATATTGAATCACAAGGACGGAAAAGAAGTTAAGTAATGAGTATTTTGTGACGATGAGGTTAAAAATTACTTGATGAAATTTAATTATCGCGATTGTGATATCATAAGTATTATTTACTGATTTTCCGAAAATGAAAATGTTAAATATCGTCAAAAGCATGAGTTCATTCAAGAATAAGCTCACTAAACATTAGGCCTACGATGTAGATTTTTTTTCGTAAAAAAAATTGTTTCAGGTCCAAAATCGTTCATGACTGAAGAACAACTTACGAAATGAAGGAATGATTATTAAAAATGAGCTTATGAAGAGCGGAAGGGCTACAAATATCCAAATAAATCGATGTAGGAATTTACAGATTGATGGATGTATAGATAAATGGACGGATGAATGGGTAGATAGCTGAAAAGGGTGGATAAATGGATGAGCATGTGTGTATGGATACATGGATGGGTGGAATTGTGGAAGAATAAATTGATCAGTAGATATATGGATGGTTTACAAAGGGATGGATTAATGGATGCATTGATGTATGAATAATGAATGAATGACTGCATGGATGGACAGACCGATGGGTGGGTGGACTGATCGATATATAAAAACAAGAATTAACGGATGCATTGATGTTGCTTTCATAAATGCATGAATATGTGGGTGCATGTATGGGTGGATTTTGAAGGTAGGTACAATAATAAAAACAAAATACCGGCTTAGTGGATCACCTGCTATATGACGGCATTGGAAGTTTATTAGGTGTATGAATTAACATATATA
>JAAAKL020005356.1:0-19449 GCA_010016065.2 Carybdea cf. marsupialis auct. non (Linnaeus, 1758)
CACCTTTATACTGTATGAACACTTACATACTTACTTATCCCTTCAACATCTCTTGTTTCTCATTTTCATGAGGTTAAATGAGCGATGGTGGACCTCTACCCTCCTCTATTCAAGGCTGCTTCTTTACTGATCTTCTGATTTCCTCAAATCATCCTCCAAAGGCATTCTCCAAGTTTTCCTATGACTCCCTAGCAGTCTCCTGCCTGGCACTTCAAAATATCAAATTCTTCCAATAGCCCCACCCCCTGTAAACATGCCTAAACCAACAGATCCCTCTCTCCTGCAAGGCCACACCCAACTCCCTTGCTCTAAAATGCAACCTCCTGGTTAAATTTGGGGTAAATGTATGAAACAGAATTCACCAACATCACATGCTTCTACATACCCTGTGATCACATGCTTCCTTTTATTGTGTTAACAAAGCTTTTTGACACATAGTTAAACATCCATAGTGTGCGGCCATGTTTTAGGAAAATCAACTTAGACAAACCTCATGGAAATAGTAGGAAAATGCTTTATAATTACACCGACCATCATAAAACTTTCCACTATTTCATGGGTGAATAGCCAATCAAATGATAAACTGTGAGGTTAATCAAGTCCAGTAACAGTTAATGGGAAGCTTGATTCAGTATTTAACAGTGGGTTCTGTGGGGACATGAAATGTGGTAATCTGGACATTACACTTTACAAAAATAATGGGCCAGGAATTAGTATGTACCAGTAGGACGAAGCATCATCTTTCTTAGCAATAGTTTTCCTTTATTTACATCTCCACTGGCAATAGCAAATACATCTGATGATAGTTTTCAACATACAAAATGACTGATTATGAATGCATCAAATGACTAAAATTGATCTCCTATTGGCTTTAAATACTGTGTTACTCTCTTGTATGCCTTAAAGCTGGTTGTAGATAGATTAACAGCCGAATATGATGACCCAGTCATCACATTCACTTTAATGCTATTTCCTTCTCTGCTTGTTTTTCACAGACTTCCTTTGGTCCCTTATCACCCTTTAGAATTCCAATTGGGGCTTATTGCTTTCTCCTAGCTTTATTATCAGTAAACATATTCAGAAATTATTATACATGATGATTTACTTACTATTATATGTCCTTCAATTCTGAAATTGCTTTGGTCATACAACCAAATTTGTATCTTTGCTCTCTAAAATAATGACAAGGGGTATCAGAACAAAAAGAATTGAGGAATATAATCATTATGTTAAACAGAACTGCCATATAATAAAAGCCTTTAACAGCAACATAATCCATGAATACTTAGTCCAAGAACCTACTTTGACCTACCTTCCAAAAATGCTATAGCTAAATGGTCAAACTTCTAAGTACATCATTTGTAATTGTTGATACTCTGTTTCGTGCATCCTACATACTGCTTACTACATATAATACATTCTTGGAGGTATACTACATTACAAAAACTGCAACCTAGACTATGATTTACTTTATATTTTCTATCAAATCTTCTAACCCTAAAGTTAAATAAAATCTGCATACTTGGCATCTTGCCTTCCCACATCTAAAACTGTAGGGGTCTCCATACTAGGTTTCATCTGGTAATCTGGCCCTAAGTAAATGACACAATAAAATTGCAACTTTGTTGCTTTCTAAATACTAAAAGTCACAAACATCACTATCATGACAATAAAAATCTGATCATAAAGACTTCCCTGAATACTACTTAAAAGACTATTTTAAATGTGTTGACAGCAGCTCCAATAACTTGAGATGTAGAGAACTGAATAAATCAAGGTGCGGGTAAAATAGCTTTGAGGAACATCTATGAATACAAAGTTACCCAAAGCATTGGAAAATTAGCTTCAAGTATATAATTGACCATGAAGAAGCAAATATGCAAAATGATGGAAAATAAACTAGTATTTAAATCAATAAGGATAGGCTGACATTTGCAATATATTTATAAAAAGCAATGAAAGTTGTATAGATGTTTAAAAATGAAGTTGGTCGGAAAAACTTACATTTTGTAGATACCGGAAGATAAGATTCTATGAAACAGTTAAGGCATAAAATTTTAAACATCCATTTATTAGACAGTTTTCAATGCAAATGAGTTTACTATTTGTAATCTCTTGATAATAACTTAAACAAACAACAAACTCTAAAACAAACAAGTTACAGCAATAATGAAGTTTGACAAATTTTTACGAGTTCACGAGTTCTCAACAGTCTGTATGTACGTAGCCTTCTACTCAAATTACTCCCCAATACTATTAGATCTTTACTTACTGACCCTTTGCAATAATTGCAATAAAAGGTGTTTATTGGCTAGGATGTTGTACTGCATCGTCCACTAATCGTCAATAATCAGTGGCACAGGGTTGGATGGGTGCTTCCGTCGGTAGTAGCATCATTCACTTACTGTAATGTTAAGAGGTTTTTGAAGCAAGACGTCAATCCATAACGTTGAGATCTTAACCTTACGGGCCTATCAAACATAAAACAACATTTTATTCTACTATAGAATTACCTCGTGTCCATTTGTATTACAAAGATCAGCTATATCAACAACTTTAGAACAGTTTACGGCTACTTTTACACAAGTGAAAATATTACATTTGGCAATGCCGCAAACGCAGGGTACTGACACCGTGAGGGTGCAATGTAAACAGAGAGAATTTACAGTTCATAGACATAGGCCTGCCGGTGCCGTAAAAGAACAGGCTTTGTCAACTACAAGCACGGCAACACCGAACTTCAAGCATGATATCAATAACAACTACAGATTCCTAAAATCATAATTGGCTTTTAGTATATCGCATTTGTGTTGAACTTCATTTATAAATGACTCCGTCGATGCTTGCAAAATGCTTCTGCACATATCAAGGTACGGTATTCTTTGGTCATAGACTCTAGTAGCAACGCTATTCATCAAAAAATGAGTGATCAATTGAGAAGGATACAATTGGTTGAACCATAACTTTCTGAATTTTCCCTCCGCGGCCTGCCATTTTTCTGTTATACCAGTAGCTCGATACTCCTGAACGACTTATCGACGATTTATCCGCTCCTTATACTTTTTGCAAATTAATGCACGTTGTTTGAGCGCTTTTCAATATGGCTCCAACAATTCTTGGTCTCGTTCTAAGCAAGAGGTTATATCAATATGACCTTCAAATACCCAGTGTTTGAAATTCGGATTGTGAACGTGGCAAATTTGCCGAACTCAGATGTGTGACTCAATCTTGAAGAGGAGATTTCCGCAAGATGGAAAGTAAATATACGGTTTTAAATACAGTCATTGAGAACTTCAAGGATAGGTTTGAACAAGGAGCTGAAGCTTGCGGTTACATATTGGGAGAAAGAGAATACAAGAGTAAACCGACTGAGGATTCAGAGAGTGTACGAGTCCTTGGATTGTTAAAGTTGCCAATCAGCATTGAAGAAGCCATATCACTTGAGGAGATCCGTAAAACGCCTCATGTGGAAGCCAAACGTGATCTAACGAAACTGCTTCTGTCAAGCATCCCGGCAGGGATAGAAGTCGTCGGTGTTTTTATTGTTGGAAATAAACACTTCTCGGAATGGGAAGAGAATGAAAGACTGGATATTCTTAATGCCTTGCTTACGTATGACATGGATGGACTTGACGATTTGGAATCTGAATATCTTGTCTGGTCACTAAAAGATAAGGACCTTTTACCGTTTTTATACTCCAAGGAAGAAATATGTAACATAGGACTTGATGGAATGAATATAGTTGCCAAAGACGTGGAGAAACTCGTTCGGAGAAAACACGCATACAGACTAAAAGCAAGCTTTGCTGTCTCCGTCGACGCGGAAATCCCAACAGCCAGTTTCGGTGATGAAATAAACCGTATCATGCATGACTTAAGTATGAACTGTGAGAGTGCATACCTTGTACCGGATATTCAAACTATATTGACAAGGGAGGTGGCTATCAGGGATGCTGATGATTTCGAAATTGTCGTCGATTCAGAAAAATTGGCTTCCAAAATGGGTAAACTATTAAAGGAGAAAGAGATTATCGATGTCAACTTAATAAATTTCTTAGGGAATGCTGAGATTGAAAATCATGCAGAAGTACCAGCTCTAGCATATGAAAAGGTAGAACAGGAAAGGTTACAGTTATCTTTGCAGGTTGATTGCATTTTACAACCGAATTCAGATGTTACAGTTGACAACTTTGTTATGTTACTTGATCAAGCCATTATCCAACAACTAACAGCTTATAAGTATCTTAGCAATAGGTTTTCATCAACCTTGGGATTTTGTAGTTATGCACCATTCCACTTCCAACACAGTGTCCATGAACACTTTCTTACTTGTATGTATCCTGTTAAAAGTTATGAAATGGGTACTGTTAATGACAGTATGCTGGTATCCTACAGAAAGGAACTACATGAAGCCTTCCTGCTCACGAAGACCAGACCATGTCTGAAGCCTTGTTTATCTTTGTTTTCTGTGATAAACCATGACCGACTAGTAAACCCACATGAGAGTATTCTTTCAAACTTTTCAGAGGGTGTGGTAGCAAAAGTTCATGGGAAGTACTCCTATTACCATTATATGCAAGACAGATTCAATGATGATCACTGGGGTTGTGCTTATCGTTCACTGCAGACACTTTGTTCTTGGTATAACCACCAGGGCTACAGCTATAGATCAGTCCCATCTCACAAAGAAATTCAAGAGGCTTTAGTTGCAGTTGGTGATAAAGATCCAAAGTTCATTGGTTCAAGGCAGTGGATTGGTTCATTTGAAGTTAGCATGTGTTTAGAGAAGTTACTTGGGATGAAGGCAAGAATTCTTCATGTAAACATGGGTAGTGAGATGGGCTCAAAGGGAAGAGAACTGGTTCAGCATTTCAGTGATCAAGGCACACCCATCATGATTGGTGGAGGGGTCTTGGCACACACCATTTTAGGTGTATGGTTTCATGAAGGAACTGGAGAAACTAAGTTTTTAATTTTAGATCCTCACTATACGGGAGTGGATGAACTGAAGCCAGTACTGAGTAAAGGGTGGTGTGGCTGGAAGGGGGTAGATTTTTGGGATCAAACTGCACATTACAATCTCTGTCTGCCCCAGAGGCCTATTGAAGTGTAATACATGTAGTAGTGATTGACAAATTAATGTAAAGATTATTAATTAAGGCAGTAGAATAAAGTAGTGTAGTATCAAAAGCAGTACATATATGATCACACCCTGATTTGTGTTGACTAGATCTTGATCAACTGAAGCCAAGCTTTGATACAGGACTTGCTTTATTCTCCACAGAACACTGAATACATGACAGACACTGGCTTAATTACCAATGTTTTTTGTCATATTTGTTCTGGGCTGTATGTAATTCTGGAACCAATGATCATTCTGTTGCAGGTAGTTATTTTGATGTGTGAATTAACATGCCTATGAAGAGTTTTGGCAGTGCACTGATTTGCGATACATGTACCCCAAGGAAAGTCCTAAACCTAGAAAAGATGTTAGTGAAAAATGTGAATTTATGTGTGGTGGTGGAAGATTTCCAATTGTGATTACTTAACTGATCAGTTTCAAAATATCTGTGCTGTAAACAGAAGTGATCCAGGGTAAAATTAGCCCAACCTTACATATTTATCTTATCTTATCATAAGTATGCATCATAAACCACTCACTCAAATATTTACTTGAACATGTCTTTCGCTTTGCATGTCACCACATGAAATAGCCAACTCACTGTGTGTTTATCTGTAGGGGAGTTAGAGATTCGAATGTTTTAGAGTGATGGATTATTGACTACCTAGTTGTTATCGAGTCAACACCATAATTTTTTGTAGTTGCTATAATGATGGGAAAGAACACTCCTTTTTGGTAGTGTGACAGTGATCCACAGCAATTTATAAGAACACCATATGTAGAATATTTCCATGTACAAGTGTCACAAGGACATTTTTACATTTTTTATCACTTGATATTGATTTAGCAGAACTACAAAGCAAAGCCGCTGTACAATTGTTGTATGAAGAGTATATGTTATTAACTTTGGGGACAATGTATATTGTAGGTACCAAAGGTGCCCACAAAATTCTCCTAAGTCAGTCCCACTAGATGTCTTGCTAAAATATTCTTTTAACATTCAAAATTTCAAAAGGTTAAATTGGCACTTTCAGATTGTGTCTTTTTGTGACTTGCAAGTGTTCCATAACCAAAGAATTTCCCATATATAAACCAAGATTAAACAAAACAACTTTGATATCCAATATTGTAACCAAGAGCTTGAGACAAAATATTGTTTGTTGATTTGTATAGCTGTATTATTATTGAATTGCGTCTATTGCAGTTAAGGTATCATTTTGATTGGAGTGCTGGTTGAAGACGAACTAATCATTGTCCAATTCCCTGTAAAGTAGCTCTTTCTTGCCCTCAAGCATTTGTAAACTTTCAAAGGATGAGAAGGCAAAATAATACTTGTACTTTGAAGCTCCTGTGCCAGCCTTTTACATTGTGATGTTTCCTTGAAAGCTCTTCATCTCTTTCTTCTTCATGAATTATCCCTCTCTCTTCCTGTGTTTGTTGTGTATGCACGTGAGAGAATGCTGCTTTACATTACGATTTCACCGCGTAAAAGAATTCGTTTCCAGTACACTCCTAAATTCAAGGTGCGTTTGTATTCTTACACTCAAGATCACCAGGCAATGACTGCCATTCACGTACAAAATCATCCTTTTTATTTATGATTATGTAAGCTATCATCTTACAGAGAAATACTAATTTGTGGCTATTTCTAGTCATAATTGATGTAAACTTTGACTATGTCATAATAACAAGTCTGAAGGTTAACAAATTACAGCTTTACGTGATTATGGGACACTATAGCGTCATCATCGATAGCCTTTGGAACAATACGTATCAGTGCTATATTGAAAATATTTCAAAAGGCCAATGCGGAGGGAAAGTGTGACGTCACGATTTTAAAGACCTTTGAACTATAGGAAAAATACTTAATTTTCATGTTGCCCTATTGGAAAGAACGTCAATGGCCAAAATTGAGAATGTTGCTCTTTCCCACCACCTAGGTATTAGCTTTCAAAGTCTTAAATCTCCCTAAAAAACTTGTTATTTGATGCTGGATCCTAACTTGAGGATTCAAGGAATATTAACAGAGTTTTGACGGGAGATTTTTGAGATTCAATCGCCTCTAGTTTTAACACTAAGTACACTACAGCACTGCTATTTTGGGAAACTATTCCAGGGTTGCCTTCCGATAACTGGAGTCAAATATTACTATTTCCAAAACTTTTGATTTGTGACGTCATCACTTTCCCTCCGCATAGGAGCAGAAGGATCATTTTCTTTAAAATCAATAAGGATATCAGCATTTCAAAAAGGAGGGAAAGAAAGAAAGATCTGAGATATCATTTGTTATATCATGGAGAAACGCTATCGCAAAGCGCTGATATTTCAGATAAACGAGAAGAACGCTATTTGTCTATTTACACTCCGTACTTTATTTCGCTAAAATTCCACTCTCAACCTGGATACAACGCGGTTATTAAAATACACAGTTTAATGATGACTCACAACTCGGCCTACATGGGTTCCGTTTCAGAGAGTCTTCAGCTGACACAACTGCATAACAGGACAACACAACCTACGCAGTTGTGCCTACTCGCATAAATATATCTGAGATATCATTGATGCGGATAAACAACTACAGTACTTTAAAGGGATATATTTGCAAGAATATGTGCAATTTGGGGCATTTTGAAGACAAAGATTCGCACGAGGTCTTTCAATTTCAAAACTAGCATTGGACATAAAATAGTAGCTAATTGAGATTTTTACGATGATTGTATGTAAACAGCTCTTTCCTTTTGTGACAGGGTCACTATTCCGTATCAGAGCATACTATCAGAATAGTTTTATAAGACACAAGGTATGTGGTTGCATAGGAATCGTTTCAGCATGTAAAAGCTGAAACAGAAAATATAACTGACGAATTAGCATTTTCGCATGCTACTAGAAACCCGTGGGCATAGCCAGTATCTTCCGTTTCCCACACTTTCCGCATACTATTTTGCTGATTCAGTATTGGTATCAATGATAAATCGCAATACTTACCAATAATTCTACCAAGAAACAGGAACTTGCTTCTGTATAAATAACCAGCATCGCTAGTTTTGTTTCAGAAAGTTCGGTTAAGTTATACTCTACACCTGTCGTGCCGATTTAGCCCAGAATTTACACTGTTCGCACCATAATCGCCCGTTTTTCTGTCTATTGATTAAGCCATGAAGCGGACCCAATCGTACAAATCCTGTCGTTGTTTCGTTGTTGGCCGCTAGCCAACTTTACACTTTGTTTTTAAGATCTATCTTTTTTGTATCTTTTGACTCCCCAATAGTAAGACTTGGTGGTGATTACGAGGGTGGGAATATTTTGATCATATTTGATCGTGATGAAATGTGTGTAACTTTTTCATGCGTAGAGTATATTTATGCTTGTGTGTTAAGAATTTTACTGTCATGAAATATTATCTACGAGATAGCTAAATCTGTTATATGAAGTATAGCTTAAATCAACGATCTACGTAATCTGTAAGGGTACCTTAAAATGGAGTGTGAAAGCTAGTTGGTGATTTGAAAGGTACATACTCAAGGAAGGAGCTTGAGAAACATGAACCTAGCTTGAAAGCTTGATTAGTGGTACAAAACTTGTGCCAAGTAGTAAATTTATCTTGCTACACGTTTTAGCAGGACACGTAATTGTCAACCAAATTCCTTTAGCCGACAAATCAAATTGTGTATTAACAACATCCACGCTCTATCATGTATCCACTTTTCCTTTTTGGGTCTTCTGCTAAGCTACATTTGAAGCCCAATCCTTAACCACTGTGAATTGTTCTTCTATCTTATTGGTTTGTTGCAGTATTTCAAGTCTTAAATAAGATCAGTTGCTATTCTCTTGTTTTGCGCTTCATATCTCAACCGGAAACGTCCTTATGGCTAGTGATGTAGCATCTTGTTTGAGCCTCATTTTCCGTTGTGCTCTGAATACCTAGTGATCTACTCATCGTCGACACACCCTCACATTATGCATCAACGACCCTCATCTCTGATTAGTGGAAACGTAATTTCATTTTCTGTGTATTCTTTTTCTGATCACTATTTTCTTTGGTCAATTTCCTTGTGTGGAAAATTCTGTCAATCTAAGCTTGCCATTGATACGGCATAGCGTTAAAACTCGTTCCTTATTGTCATTTATTTGTTGAGCATGACCATGCGATCCTGATACATTCTCCAATCATTTTCTATTGCAACTGTTGTGTCTGTTCCTTTCACGCGTTAATAGTAAAGATATCACTTTGTATCTGGGAATTTCGTTGAGAGTCATCTTGATACTAGTCGTACGAAATACCCTTTTCTTTTTCGTCCGCCTAACCTATTGGAGCATGCAATGTGTCTTGATTGAAACCTTGATTGAAACCTTGTCGTAAATATTCGTTCACGTAATGACTTCCGCTCGGCCAATGCCCTTCGGGATGCATCACCGAGGACCATCCTGCGTTCTAGACCATCCTGCTTTGAAGCCTCGTGTTGACGACAAAGATTCCGGAATACTGGACCTCGGCCATGGAACTTGCTAAGTAATTGCAACTTACACGTAACTTTACAAAGATATGCAAGATTTCCATATCTTTTGTGGTCTGTGATGGAAAAGCTTGACTTAGAGAATGAAGAAACATAATTTGGTGAGCCTTGAATATCTTGTGATTTGTAAGTTGAAACTGCTGCTAACTAAACTCAACAAATAGACGGAGTTTCCTCTGATCGAATATTTTATTAACACTAATAAGTAAGAAAGATATAACAATTCGACTTCTAACCAAGTCGTCCACACTCTGTACTCCTTTCTTTAAATCCACAATTCTACTAAACTCCTCAGGCTAAACTGACTTAAAAAGCATGTCAGTTGACGTCACGTCACGTGTCTGTTGACGCCCAAGTAGAACTTAGACTACTTTCCGATCAGTTCGCATGGTTAGGGCACTACCGCTTGCCCTATTCGCTTGCATACCTTGAAGTTTAATTTTGGTAGAGTAGAAGGCCTATTTTTAGTTTGCATACATTATTCAGTGATTAAGTGATTCTGTATGTAGTATTTTCATTTATATGGACGTCCATTTATGGGTATATGTTACTTTCTACTTACACAATTTCATCCTAATACGTATTCTTTTTCTATTCTAGTTCGAACCTGCTATTTCTGCTATAACTACTATACCGCTACAACTGTTACTACCGCTATTACTACTACCGCTTCGACTCCTATTTTTACTGCATCCTTCATCTACCTCAAGGATAACTATTTCAACCTACTTCTACCCTTACGCAAATTTATTCTACGATTACCTCTACGTTGTCACCGTTGGTTGTTTATAAGTACATTATCTACGTTTGTACATTGATTTGGTGTGGTGAAGAGACTTCGTTGCAATTACTGTTATGGTTGGATTTGAAACTGCACTCTACGCACCACGTCTATCCTAATGTCATTCGCTTGGATTTTGGTTTAACGCATTCTGCCTTGCGGGTTACACTTCTAAACATAGTTTGAATATATTTCCTGACAAAATAGGCATAATTTTAAACAAGACCCTAACTTAATCCCCGTGTGGGGGATACAAAGAGTGCGAATAGTGATGGAAACGTGCGGCCTAAAGAAGAAACCTATTTTACAAACTGCCAAATACCTCTGACGCTTCACTAGGACGAGCAATAATAATGGCGCTCACACTATGAGAAAGACGGTAGGCCAACACCTGTGAGAAGCATCTAGAGTACCTGCCATTCGTTTGAAAATCTAGCTATCGTCTTCAAAGCAACGTCCTTCAACTGATGCCTCTACACGATAAAGCCTTACCAGATTAACTTTATAATAACTGACTCAGGTGGTAGTCGTCCTACTAGTAGCAGTAGTTGTTACTCTCCGGCAGTGAATATGCAACACCGACCGTCCTTTTCATTGTGTTGTCATTGACGTTATAGTATGCTTCCTTTGTCTCCTCAAGGCAAGGAAGGGTGTTCAATGCTCTTCCCGGTTGTACACTGCTATCTACTTTTAGACGTCCATTGTACCAGAGTACCCCATTAAACCTTACTTTAAAATACGGCTCATTTCCATAAAGTATGCTTCGACTCAACTAAATAACGTAGCGTTAACAAACAAAATAAAGGTTAGCAGCAAAATATTTCGACGAGCACCTAACAATCATTCATTCTTGCTGACCCGTAACTATTTTATATAGGTAGGCCTACATTTAGATTTGACAATATTGACACCCAACGTACTTGCTAAATCTATATTTTCCTCAGAAAAGTGTCTTTCACAAACGTAAACATTTCCTTTTTCTATCTCTTCTTTTTAGCTTCTCTGTAACTTGTAAGGATACCCATAATTCGACGTAGAGTTCGGTAGATCTTCCCGGGACTTTGAACAGAGAAATGCCGTAAATTGAACTGTTATTTCGATTAGTAACGCAGTCATTGATAGCACAATCAACCATGTCTTTTCCAAATAGAAAACTTTGTTTTGACGAAGTATGACCAAGTAGAAAGAACGTGAACACAATGTGACTCGCAGTAAAAATATTTCGACCTTGTATTCGATTTGATCACGTGATCATATATTCCGTGAATAAAGACATCTTGCGCACAACCCCCACCCCCCCGGTTCCAAATCAGGGATTCAATAAACTCATTAAACACAATTATGGATTAATTCAGCCAAATTGTTGATTTGATTTCTTTTGACTGAGTAATGGTTAAAATAAAGCGTTTGCTTTGACAGGACACTTTTGATCATAAGCAAACTCAGCATAAATGTTTAACTGCATACTGGAATTGAATTCTTTTAAATGTATTCTTAGAAAGGGAACGGATTTGTCCTGCATATGCACCTTACCTCCACCATACCTCCACCATATCTATATCCCAATCAAAAACGCTTTTCATAAATCATTTCTGGTCTCATATTGCAGTATCTCAAACTATTATATTCAGAACGCTGGGTCCATGTATCTCGATGCCAAAGAAAGTATCCTAAGTATATCATCGATCGTTCCCAATTTTCAAGCTTATCTTCCAATCCACTCTTCTGAAAAACACTCTGAAACTTTCAATGGGCTGTGGACAGCATGATGGGCCGGAAGTCAGTCCTTCCATGGTCACGTCACATGGCGCAGAGAGGCTGGTCTTAAAAACTGCGTGAAGCTGGAGTTTGGGAGCTAAAGTGTCGACTAGAGAATCAGAACGTATTTTCAGCGGGGCTCACGTTGCTCAGTTGGAAGATGGCACGCTGCGAATGCATGGGTCACGGGGTCGAATCTCTTTGGTGACTACATTTTTTGGTATCTCTTAAAGCTGATCATTTCAAATCCTCTTCTCTGAACAAAATCTAGAGTCAAAAATGTAGGTACCCCTTGTCTGCATATCTCTTAGAACGTGCTAGCAAATCGTTGTGCAAATGTTAATGTACTTGGTTTGACCATATCGATCATCAAGTTTCCCGGTGACTTTTCATACACTAAATAAAGTACTGGAGTTGACAACTATAAGTTTTGAATTAAGACAAGATTTCACGATTGCAAAACTACCGGGAAATCGGTCATAAAACACAAATATTAAGTAGGCTGTACAAGAATGTTTTGTTTATCTTATAAATACTTATTTTTAAATTCTTTTTATCTACAGGGATTCACATCTTCCGGTAATTAAAAAGGACCTGCATTTTCCTCTTTTGCCTGTTATGTTCCTTCTTTAGAGTTCACTTCTCTTCTTGAACAATAAAAAATGGAAAATCCATTCTAAAGTAGAAAGTAGGAAATTTAAGCTTTGTATGACCCTTTTTGATAGTAGCCCCGCATCATAAAATAACAACTAATAATACAGGACATCAAAACTAGAAAGTAATGTGAGTAACATATAAATACAAGGTACAATAAGTATGGGTTACGCAAATTGAACAAAAACTAAAAATAAATAGTCCCTTATGTCTGTCTGCTGCCCCCTTCCCCCACTTGGAAACATCTCCCTTACCATTCAAAACAAGTGCTGAGTGCCACACGATGGCTTGGTGATATTTTAAGAAGTATTGCCTTCCTTCATGAGCACTTTCTTTGTTCTCTTTTCATCAACCATAAGTATTTTACAATTGTTCTTAACGTATCCACTCTCGCGTGCTGTACCCTATATGGGAACAAACTTGTTTTGCTCTCTAAAACGGCTAAGAATGTCTAAAATTTGCAAAAGCAGTATTTTCCCTTCAATAAACGCTGAATGTGACTAACCAGCAACCATTAACATTATAAAATGTTATTGTTATCTACATTTTAAAATTGGAGGCGCTTTTACCAGCACTAGCTACTAAATCATTTGGGACAAATTTTTGTGTGCATTTAACCGTTAAAATTACATATAATAATAAATGAGGTTTCCGCTAGTATAACAATTGTCCATAATAACGGATAGGGGTAATGGCAAAATAGATTTAGCTGGACATATCAGATAAGAAGAACTTTGTTCCAGTTATTGATGATTGGAGTGTCAGTAAAATTACCACCCAGTTTGAAGGCTGCTTGGTTTGGCTGCTATTTGAATCTGCAGATTGGGTCTTTAGCGCTGGGATGCATGGAATTCCCAACTAACTGATTTTCTGATCTTAAAAAGATAGTCCCTTGATTTTCTATTTTTTGGTCCCAATCGCTAAATAAACAGAATAGAGAAGAATCATAAGCATCTAATGAAGATAGATGTGCAACAGATCACCTTTGAATCAGTCTACACCATCAATAAGCTCATGAATATTATTTTGGTATTTTCGCCTTAGTATATGCTAATATACTCATCGCTATCCAGATATTCAGCAAATTGGTATATAGAAGTCGAAGCTATAGTTTTTAACTGTTTCATTTTGAACGTTACCTTTTCCAAACGGACGGGCCAAAAAGTAAGTCAATCTTTTTGAAATCATCTGACTTTTACTCGAAAGTGATTTTAAATATGTATCCAAAATTTGGCAATAATGACGTCATAAAGAAACTCCTCGAAGAATCACACACACAACAAGTATCCATTGACAAAACCACTTATGACAAGTCTGTGCCTTTGCCAGAAATCATGGAAATTACATAACTACTAGACTCTCCAATTCTGTGAATCTTAAAAACTGAGTCAGGATACGGTTAGCATTTCGCACGTTTTCTACTCCAAAGGAGCGTATGCTCAGTTCATGTCAAATTTCCGGCTGAATATGTGTTTCGTTCACAACACAAGACTCTTGCTACCATTTATGGTCTCATGCCATAAGTTGTTGTTTTTTATGCCTCAGTGTGGGTTATTCTCCCGATTTTTTTCAAAAGTAGAGAAAGTTGTTGTTAATACTTGTTCTCATGTTTTAGATAAGACAAGACAACTTTCTCAAGAGAATTCATTTCCTTATTCGACATCCACAGCCGCTCTCTTGTTTGGCAAAAATATATTTGTCATGTGTCTGTACCTGTTATGCTAAAACTATCCTTAGAAGAAAGATTCATAAAATGTACTAGCAGTGAGCGGCCTCAGACATCACTCCTTCATAGACACGAAATATTTTCACTAACACGTGGAAACCATCTTTATTTCCCAATTTTTTGTTTTATAATCCACAGTCACTTGAGTAGTTTTGAGGTTACAATATCAAACGCTGACGATTTGTATCCCCTACATCCTAACATCTTATCTTGGGCACCACAACAAACTACTGTTACATAACAAGGGTGTACATACTTTGTTTTGCCTATAAAGCTTGGTCAAATTGATAATACTGTACTCCGATGTTTAGAACGGTCAGTACATGTTGCAAAAATCAATTGATTACTATTTGGGGTGAAAGTAAAGGAGGCATTTGACCAGTGATAGGAAAGACCAGATAGAACTAGATGTAAAAAACAGTTATTGCGACTGATTTTATCTTGACAGATTCGGCGATTTTTACTTTATTGGCACAAAGAGATGCTTTTTAACGTTTTGTTGACCTTAGATGACCTTCGGTCGCCCGAATGATAAACAATTACAAGCTCTTTCACATAATCCAAAGTGAAGTAAATCATAATTATAAAAAAAATATAAAAAACGGACGGAAGGGTTTACATTATTGTAACTACTGTTGAAAGAAGGCCCTAAAAAGTGTAATGTCTTGCCCTTCTTCTATGAATTTACTAAGCTGCTTCACCGAGTTGCTGTTCAGCCATGTCAGCTACCATGTCTTTTGAAGCTATGGAATACAGTTGCTCTGTTAACTTCTCGTATGTTTTCTCGAGTTTAACGATATCAGGATGGTTTAAATATTCCGTTGTCAGCAGTGCCTTGAGGTCCTGCATTGCTTCTATCGAGAAATAGCTCAACAAACGCAGCCTTTGAAAGTAATCAGCCACTTTGCTACTTCTTCCCTTTAATGTTAAAAAGAGAATTCAAAGCAAATGGGCAAAAATTCTCATTTACTAGGCAAAATACAGAGTTCCAAAGACAAGGAAATACTAAAGCTTTTATCGATAGAACAGGGTGACTCGAATACAATTTTAAAAAAAGTAACTTTCTCAATTCGAAGCTTTCCCCTTGCCTTTTTCTTCGAGTTATTGTTCACGAAATCAGGATTGCAGCGTGAAAACCTGTCTGTGACGTATCCAGAGCAATTGTAATTCTCGTGATTGAGTACGATTGATGTACAATCCCACTTTAGATTCAAACTCACGATATACCATCGAATTTTAAGATCTCGTACAACATACACCAGTTCTTCGGGAAAAGCTTTGCTCTAAATTTTAGTCAGCTTGTTGACTTCAATTATTTTCACAAATAAAAGTAAAGAAGGAGCATGAGACTGACAAGATTTCAATGTTGTTATGGTTATGCTACATAACTCGCATTTAAAGTTCCTTTTATTCTAAAGTGCATCTCTGCTGTATACCAAACATGTACCATATCACTCTACCATACCAACAACTGTTACGAATTACAGATTACAATCGAATGCACTTAAATGGCAATTGCCCTCAAAATCAGGTAGCAAAATATTGAAATGTAGGATAATCCTTTCGTTTTAACAAAAGCGGCTTTAATTTGTTAAGTGTGTCTAATTATAATGATGTTATCACTACTACATATTATTAAATACTAAATGAAACTAATAGCAACGCAGCGACTTTGTCATCTGCAGAAGCAATCCTGCATTCACTAATATGTCCAAGTGCCTGCCATCCTTTTCTATTTGAGAAGAACACATTATGGTAGAAATTTTTCACTTAAAAACTTAGTATTATGGAGGCAAAAATTCTGCCGTAGGAAGAGGGAAGACATTAGAAAAATTAAAAGATCAAGAGGCGATTTCCAGAAAGCTCAAGATGAACAGGAAGCAAACAGTAGGAATGGGAAGTCGTATCTTAAATTTTCACAAGTGTTGTAGCAAATGATCCAAGCCCAGTTCTTCACATGAGTTTGGGGATATCATTCGACAACTGTGGAAGTACAAATAACAGTGCTTTATTAAAGCACCTACTTAAAATTTGTGAAGTAGAAAATTCGAAGTTTCCAATGCAAACACTGCCATAGGTTCAGAGCTGGCTGTAGTGAAAACATCTCATTTTTAGTGGTTTTATTTCAGTGGAAGTTAAACGAAAGACGTTTGGATGCGTGTGATTTGTCTCCTCTGAAGATTACTCTCTTGGTTGATATTGATCATAATAACGCTTTACAGTATTTGACATCAAGAATGATGACAAATAGCGGAGTTGAGTAAATGTATGAAGACAGCTTACTTTAATTAACGAAGAAAAGACGTACATCAATAAAAAACTCACAGACTGCAAAGTTTCTTATACCACCTCTCTACTTTCCCCTCTTTGATAAAGTCTGATCTCTTTTAGTGGAGTCTGCTTAAGTGAAACTTGACTAAAACTTTTTGTAAGGCGTCGTTTACAAGTGCCACCATACAGACCTTTGTAACAAAGTACACTAAACATTAAAAAATTAGGTCGACGTCCAACCCCCTCCCCTCCTCCCCTAACAGAATTGACTAGATAAACGTTCTTGCTCTTTCTATGAATCAAACTCAATAAATTGGATTTTACTTACAGTTGTGGCTTCACGTCTTCCTATTTCTAGGTCTCCCGAGCATTCCACGGACATATTCTCTTGATATTCCTAAAAGAGAAAACATGGGAGAATTGTTGCATAGGTGAGCGCTACAATTAATATCTCGGTAAAATACTAAGAGATTACGGAGGATGGCTTACAAAACAGATTTTATGTTAACCCCGTCTTATACGGTACAGAAAGTACTTGTAATCTTAGCAGGAAAGTAATTGGAGATGAACAACAAACAAGTTATGTTTACTTTACCTTACGAAAGCCGTAACAGTGACAGGTTTCACTTGCTGATTTCCTATGGCTTTTCAGACAGTTATTTACTTAGGTGAGCTTTCACATGTGGCTCTAGTTTTGTGGAATAAGTGGAAAACTCCCTCGAACTGGAATTATTTGCTGCAAAGAATATGTTTGCAACTTCGAAAAGGCCAATTAACGACCAAAGTTGGCAAAGCTAAGCAGCAGCAAGCTAATTTTTTATGCACACCTCGGAACTACAATGTTTGCTGATGCACTTCTTTCTCCTGCATGGGTTATTTGAAACGATGTCAGTGTTGTATTTTACTTGGAAGATCATTTTTTCAACAAGTGTGTTTTACAGAACTTAAAAGAGGATTTTCAAGTTGGAATTGGGCGCTGTCGAAAAACGAAAAATTGTAGATTGTTTACGTGAACAGGAATCTCTCCTGAATTTTGTTTCATTCGTCGGGTGAAGTGGGATGTACTAAAGTTTTTTATTGAAACGTTAACGATAGATTTAACATAGAAACACAACAATCAACCAAACCTCTTTTTGACTCCTCAGATACGCATAAATGCTACATAAATGTAAAAATGCATAATTCCTTTTCTTCTCTAGCGCTTCGATACTACATGACAAGGACTATCATATTTCTGCAGGATTTACGCGTCACTTGGGTACTATGACATACTTAAAAATATTAAGCCATTCGTGTCCGATAAAGATTAATGATATTGCTACATACTATTCAGCTATAGGTCAATTAGATATACGTTCCAGTGAAGAATAGGCGACACTTGATGTGACGGTTATCATAGCTAGCAGTTTCTAGAGTCGGCATACAAGATCAACAACGGGCAGCCTCTTCGCAAATCAGACCCCTCTTCGTTTTTGAGTTAGAACTCCTCGAACACTATCACCATGTTGTTGGTGTCGACGGTTGCTTCTTAAAGCAGATTTGTTCAAATCTCCTCAGCTAAATTCGATTGATTGTTTTCTATCTTGCATTTTCGTTGAGTTAACATTCTTGTCTCATTGTTAGAATAGAAGCATCATTTACGGATTAAACCAAAAAAGCTAAGTCCTTAACAATTTCCTTGATAGTATAAAGTTACAATTGGACATTGATAACTACTCAAATGCTAAAAACATAGAAAGCGTACTCTTGATATCAAAATAATATTATCTATATTCATTCAATCGGCAAGCATCCAGAGATGCATAAAGCACAAGAACTCCGAGGGGTAAATCACTCAGAAAAACTCTCGTACAAGACATGAATAACTCGTATTAACACCCAAAAAACTCTCTCAACTCTCGATAACCCTCAATAACTTATCAACTCCCCTCAACTCTCAATAACTCTCTCAACTCTCAATAACTCTCTCAACTCCTCTCAACTCTCATTAACTCTTTTAACTCTCAATAACTCTCTCAACTCTTCTCAACTCTCGATAACTCTTATTAACTCTCAATAACTCTCGATAACTCTCAATAACTCTTAATAACTCTCAATTAGTCTTTTGGCGCTCAACTACTGCCTCAGCTCTTTTTAGCACACATTAACTCCTGTTAACTGTTTGTAGTACTCAATGTAGCTCTCCACAATTTCCGCTAGCTTCCCTATCGATCAAGATAACTTTGAAATGACAGTAAACAAAACAGATATTTATTCGCATGAAACATTGGAAAAAGTGTTTAAACTAACAAGAGAACGAAGAGGAAAGAACCTGTTGGATTAAGTTTGCTATCTTGAATTAAATTTGAATTTTGGCTCTTGTGAACTCAATGAAGTTGATAATTCACAAGAGGACCGACGGCGAGCCGAGCGTCGCTCAGTCAGTGAAGCCATTTTGTAGTCTGATGGACTTATACCAGTGTTTTTCTATGAACTGTTCATAGAAAAACACTGCTTAGACTTGGTGTTAATATACATTTGATCAGTGGTGGCTGGTGGTGATTGCAGCAGGTGGTGCAAATCTGGGGCGTGGTCAGTTAGGCATTTTGGTGGTGTACGTTTCTGCCCCTCTCAACTCTCAATA